>LR749746.1:0-16536 GCA_902729485.2 Mus minutoides
CTGTGAAGCTGGAAGACAAGCAGCGGCTGGCCCAGGAGGAAGAAAGTGAGGCCAAGCGCTTGGCCATCATGATGATGAAAAAGCGAGAGAAGTACCTTTACCAAAAGATCATGTTTGGCAAGCGGCGCAAAATCTGAGAGGCCAACAAGCTGGCAGAGAAGAGGAAGGCCCATGATGATGCTGTGAGGTCTGAGAAAAAGGCCAAGAGGACAAGGCCCGTGTGAGTTCCGGACATCCCTCACTGAGATTTGGACTTGGCAGAAGCAAGCTAGTAAAACACACGCACACACCAGCCAGCACTCTCATACTGTGGTGTGTGGCCAGCCCCAGCTGCCTGTGTGGTTCATGCTAGTGCCTGAGCAAAGAGGCCTCGACCCAGCGCAGTTCTCCATCTGACATCCTCATTTTCCTTGGCTTTCCACAGCCTCCTACATAGCTTAGCCCATCCTGTGCTCAAGATGCTGTCCTTGAGTGAGGGTGGGGAGCTTTTGTTATTAAATGGTTGGATCATTACAGACAAAAAAAATCATATATACAGAAGGAATGTTTGTTTTGTTGAGAAGAAAACAATACTTCATATGGAAGACCATAAGATTAGATAATAAAAAAAGTGAATGATTGGCATGACTTTAGGTACATAAAATTTTTTCTCATGCCAATGGGAGTTGTGATGGGAGTGGTCTTCCCTCTTTTTGTATTTGAGAACTTCTCAGTCCTGTACCTAATGCTATGTCTTTGTGCTTTTCATTGAGTCTTTGTGTTGTGAACCCTGCATTTTGTTTCTCTTTAATTTTTTTTGCTCATCTTGGGGGAAGGTTTTTATTTTTTAATATTTTCTAAACACACACTATTTTCTTTTCACATGTGTAAACATAGTCCTGTTCAGTGTATTTCTCAGTGCTCCTTTTATATCCCGATTCCTCAGACTATAGATAAAGGGATTCAGCATGGGTGTGACCACAGTATATAACACAGCCACTATGACATCTTTATCATTAGTATTATTGGAGGAGGGGAAAAAATATAACCCAATAATGGCTCCATAATACAAAGAAACTACACAGAGATGAGAACCACATGTGGACAAGGCTTTGCAGATACCCTTGATGGATGGAGTTCTTAGGATAGTGGCCCCTATGTGGCCATAAGAAACCAGGATGCATATGAATGGTACAGTGATGACCACCACTGCTAAAGTGAGGATGACTAGTTCATTGATGGTAGTGTCTGAGCTAGACAGCTTCAGCAAGGCAGAGAGATCACAGAAAAAATGGTGGACAGTGTTGTCTCTAAAAAGAGAGAGACGAGCAAAGAGAAGAGTATGCACAAGGCCATTAGTAGAGGAAAATACCCAGGACACCATCACTAGCAGAACACAGAGGCTCTGACTCATGATAGTGGTATAATGCAGAGGGTGGCAGATGGCCACATACCTGTCATAGGCCATGGAAGTCAGAAGGAAGTTGTCTATACACCCAAACAATAAGAAAAAATATATCTGGGAAGTGCACCCAGCATATGAGATGGATTGACTGTGTGTCAGCATATTCATGAGCATCTTTGGAGCTGTGACAGATGAGAAAGAGATGTCTGTGAAGGCCAAGTGGCTGAGGAAGAAGTACATGGGGGTGTGGAGGTGAGAGTCCAGCCTGATGAGTAGGATGATGAGCAGGTTCCCCAGCACAGTTGTCAGGTACATGACCAGGAACAGGACAAAGTACACAGCTTGATCCTCTGGCTGAATGGGGAGCCCTAGGAGGATAAACTCAGACACAGTGCTCTGATTAGACTTCATCATGCTCTGTCTTTAGCTAGAGATGAAAAAAGACGATATGGAAGAAGCAGAGGTCATTAATCTATTACATCATAATAGCATGTTTTAACTGGTCAGTTTGTACACTCTAACCTAAATATCTCAAGGTTCTTGCCACATTGTTGAGTTAGTGATTTTGTGGCTAAATATCTACTAAAATGTTCTACTTGTCTGCCTAGAAACCAACTCAAATTGCTTTGGGCAAAAAAGTAGAAAGCACCAGAGTGATCAGCATATGTCTTCAGGCTCATAGGAAACAGAAATCCATGAAAGAAATCCTAGATTTCAAATTAGGCCAAGTTTGTAAGGAATGAATAGAAATATAGCCAATGAATTGTCATGGCTTGTTGTTGTGACCTAAATTCCAGTGAGACCACTAGAACATGTCTCAGGTATGCTTTATGTTCATACACTTCATATGAGAGTAACTATTAAGTGGAGCTCCAAAATATCAGAATCTAGATATTTGATGTGACTGGTAAATATAGCAGGCCAAGGCTTGGGGATCTCATAAGATGGTAACATACCTGAGATATTCCTTCAATTCTTCTTTTAAGACAGTTTTTCCCCATCCAACAGTTGAGTCTTTTAACTCCCTTTCTACATGAACTTGTACCTGATACAGGGAAAAGGAGGTGTGTATCTCTTCCAATACACACAGAGTCCTCTGTATATATTCCCGCAGCTCAAGCTGGACTATTCTTATTCAAGTCTGTAAAAATCCAGAAGTTTTTATTTTTCCAGTCACATCAAGAGTCTAGCAAAGAAAAGGTTGATTTTTAAATATCTGTCTGACATATATAAGTAATAAATACTATTTACTGGTTTCACAGCAATAATTTTTAACTAATTTTTGTTGTATTCTAATATTTTTTATAATTTAAAAATATAGTTATTCCTCTTTCTCATTCAAATCTGTTGGTTTTAGGCTTACCTTCTGTTACAATTGTTTTATATTAGAGAAAGAAAACATGTGAAGCATCTACTAAAATACAGACTCCATATACTCTCAAAAGAATTGTTCACTCTGAATGTAGTGTTTTTTTTGAGATTTACATAATCATCTGATCTGCCATTTATTTGAAGAGTTAACCAAAGATTACATTAAAATATAATTATAAAATGGAAATTATTTCAACTTGATTGAAGTATGGTTAAAGTTCACATGTTATTTATCCTACTATATTAAAATATTACTATATTTAAGTAATGCTGTTATGGATTTGGACTACAATTTACATTACTTTTTTCAACAATAATAAAGACTAATTTAGCTCAGTAGTAGAGCGCTTGTCTAGCAAGCACAAGGCCCTGGGTTTTGTCCTCAACTTTAAAAAAAAAAAAAAAGGAAAGAAAAAGAAAAAAAACAAGGTAACTAAAATGATAATTTATCTGCTAGATGTGTAGGTTGCTTCTAATTATTTGTTACATTTCAATAAGTAACATTTGTCAGTTTTAAAATTCCTTTGCACACTAATATATGTAACAAATGTGTGCAGAATGAATTTCTAAAAATGGAAATTGTCCAGTTATGAAAAGACAAGGTGAAAAGTAATCCCATTTTTATGTGTTTTCAATACAATTTTTCATGTAAACATCTATCTCATCAAAGTTAATTAAACACATGTTTGGAGAGCACAGAATGAAGGCATTTGAAGAACAAAGAAAATTTAAAATTATAGTTAACTGGAAAATATATGAATTAGAGAGCTCTACATGAGCCTGAATATAGATGATCTTTATGCCACATTAGATATCTTCATTCTATTCTCAGTAACAGGACATAGCCAAAGTCTAAGTAACAGTTTTGTAGGAGCTGCTGGTAGTAATTAAAACAGAGTCAATGGTAATTCAAATATTGCACTCACTTAGCTACAAAATGATTAAACTTTCTGTGAAAATTATTGCAGCACAGAAGAATGAAATTATACGGATTCAGTGAAAAATCTGAAAAACATTCCCAAGAAGGTGATGGAAATTGAAGAAATGCAAAATGATGTATGCCCTAGCTTTCATCTTAAAATTAGATATAACATCAAAGAGAATCTATTTGAGTATAAATTTGCTGTCATTTTACTTTTTCAAATTTTGGATAGGTGATCAAAGTAAGTTATACTAAAAGGATCTGACTATCATAGTGTTTCATGAAGAGGATTGGATATCCATGGTTACACAATCATTCCACTTCTTGTAAATTGTATTTCTACTCTGCATAGGTCTTTGATAATAAACAGAGATACCTTGATCTACCAGGTGTGGAAGCTTCTTCCATTCCTTTATGAAATGTAGAGAATATAGTGAAACTTGCAGAGTTTTCAAGAAGTTCAATAGTCCACTGTGAACAACAGAAGATTTTCAGCATGTATCCTGCTGTGATAGGTATATGCACGTACGGTTATTCTTGGCCCTGAGAAATCAGTGTGGGTTATAATGTCCCAAACCATAATGAGGGGCTGAGATCCTATGCCTGGCTCCTGATTATAGACAAACAGCACATGGTTGCATCATTACCTTAGCTTTCTCCTGGGGTAGAACTTGTTTGCTGACGAAGACACAAGAGAGTTCATCCTTGGAGCAATTATGATAATCTGTGTAAGGTAACTAGTAGGCGACGAACAAAGATTATCATGTGCTATTTGCAGGGGAAACTGTGAAATTTGAGTTTTTCCTTCTATGAAAAAAAATATAAGCAGACAGCCTAGTATCATGTTTTCTTTCATATGAGAAAATTGAAAGAAAAAGATATCCTGAAAATCAAAGACACTCTCATAGGGAAAAGAGCAAAGAAGCAGAGTAGAGATGAGAAAAGAGGACAGAGAAGGCTTATTTGATCAAGTGCTACATGTATGTGTAAGACAAAGTCACAATGAAACCCCTTGCTTTGTATGGTGATGTGGTTCAATGTATTTTTAACTTTTTATTAATTTTTTTCATGAATTTCACATAGTGCAACCCAATCCCACTCATCTCCCTGTCCCTTCACATCCACCCTCCTCCCTTACAAACTCCTCCAAAAAGAGAACAAAAGATAATTAAAACTCTAACTAAAAGAATCTGGTTGTGAAAGCTGCAGTGCATCTCAGTGTGACAGTTAACCCCTTTGTCCACACATCTTTACTTGCAAATGTTCATTGCAATGAGTCATTGGGCTGGTTCAAGGTTTCTGGCTTCTGCTACACTATCAATACTGGATTCTCACTGAAACTCCTCTCAAGACATCCTGCCATTGCCCTACATCATAGAGATGGCACAACTTTCGATCTGTAAGACCAGCTCCACCAGTTGATAGGTGGTGTAGATGTTGGGGTAGGCCCACTAAAACTCTGGATGTGGGCCTGAGCGGTTGCTGAGTTGATTAGCTGACCAGTTCTCTGGCATTCAAATCACCATGACAAGATAACCAACACTGCTCTATCTAGCTCAGCCAGTGTCACGGCTGGCAAGGGGCAGAACCAGCTCGCCTGCTCTCATGTCCACAGGCCAGCTCACCTACACCCACATCACCAGAGCCAGCTCTTTTATGCTGCCAATGTGAGGTTTGGACCTGCTTTTCCAAGTGCTGGAGCTTGTCAGGGTCAGGGACAGCTCTCCCACTCTTATGACCTCAAGGGAAGATACTTTGGAGTGGCAAGGGGAAGCATCTTTCCCTTATTCACACCATTGCATGACAAACAAGGGGTAGGGCCAGCTCTTCCACACTCACACTTGGGGCCAACTCACCACCACCATCCCTGCTAAGAGGGTCAGCTCTTCTGTGATACCCAGGTATGATACAAGACCCACTCTTCTGAGTGCTGCATCTACCAAGGAGCAGGGGCACCTCTGCACATTGCTTGGACATCGACATGATCCTAGGTGATAGCCCAGACCAGGGATGTCCTCATGGCTTTTGGTGGTAATATGAGGCATGGACATTAAGACAGACCCCTACTGCTGCATAACTATTGACCCAGACATGGCTCTCAGTATGGTCCAGGATTTCACCTATGGCCTCGAGTGGCAGAGCAGGCTACTCACATCAGGCTATTTCTCTACCTCTTGTATCTTTAGCTTTATTTCTATTCATAGTGCTCAAACCATTCCACTTCTCTTTCTCTCCCATTTCTCTACCACATAAATTGTAATGCAGGTTGGCCATGCAGTTGTGAACCAGTCACTTTGTGTCTTCCCTCTTCCCATGCCATGTGATAGAGATAATTTAATAGTTTTAACAAAATAGATTTAACAAAAATAAATGTGTTGCAGCAATATCCTCATAGGAATGAAGTTAAATGCCTTTGCCTCGAGCAAACATAGATTCACAAGGACTAAAATTTAAGGTGCATTATTAAAATGGAAATAGAAAGCAATACATTTGTGTGGAGGGCAGAGAATTATCTTTTTCATTTTAAAATTCATGTATGACAGTTTGGTGACTGTACATCTCAGCATGTTGGAATCAATTCAGATTTCCTAGACTTTCTGACACCCTGCCAGCTACTCCTCAGCTCACATCTGAAGAGGCTGAACTTCATGAGGCCCACAGTATGCACATTCACAACATTCTCTGGAATGATTTTCGAATATCTCTCACTACTGTTTCATAGGAATTCACCTCCCCAGGACCTAGAGATCTCCAATAGGTGTTTTCTTCACCAATTTGATCCTGATATTTTTGTTATGGCCTTTTACAGAAAGCCAGTCTTGTTTCAATATGAGAACAGGCCCAGATGCTTAGAGGGAAAAAAGTTATATACTAACTACAATCACACTAATACAGCTAAAAACCTATTGGTAATGGAACAGAAGTAAAGAGTCAGATGGAGGTTGGTCAATAGGTAAAGAATAGTTAAATTGAAAAATTACTTCTGATTACATGGTAGGATGGTGATTCTGGATAATGCGAAGAAAATACTTTGTTTTTATGATATGAAAAAAGAATTCTGAGCATTTTCACCATAAACATGTGAAAATGAGAAATTAAGCTTTACTCACATGATTTGAACATATGAACTCTATACATGTAAGGAAATAATACAAGGTATTCAGTACTCATACACCATTTTATATAAATTGAAATTAAAAATAAATATGTGGAAATTAGAATAAAAAGATAGCTTCAGTTTGAGTTAAAGTTATTTTTAAAACTCTAGTTAAATTATAAAATTAAACATAAATAACATTAGCATCTTTAAGAAAGGAGAAAACAATCTTTGCTACAAAAGGATTTAACACATTAAAAATAAAACAAGGAAATTAATGAGGACATTAAATTGTAATTCTGGGGAAAAGGTTCTATATAAAAAGTAAAATGTGTAGATATGTTTGTGAAGAAAACTTGTGCAAAACTATCAGGATCAATAAGACAAAAAAAGGAAGAAAGAAAAAAGGCAATTAAAAGCTACATGCATTGTAAAGTGTGCCAGACAATGCCCTGAATCACTAAAAAATAGCATTTCCCAGAGGAGAGGACCCTTTAGATAGTGGGAAGATTGCAACTTCCCTTTGAGCAGTAGAAAAAGCTAATTACATGGAAGTAGTTGCTCTTGCAAGCGTATTTCTCAAAGCTCCTTTCATATCCCGATTCCTCAGACTGTAAATAAAGGGATTTAACATAGGTGTGACCATAGTGTACATCACAGCTACAATGACATCTTTGTCATTAGTGTCATTTGATGAGGGGACAAAATATAAACCAATAATAGCTCCATAATAGAGAGAAACCACAGAGAGGTGAGAACCACATGTGGACAAGGCTTTGCAAATTCCCTTGATGGAGGGAGTTTTAAGGATAGTGGCTCCAATGCGACCATATGAAATCAGAATGCATATGAATGGCACAGTAATGACCAATGATCCTACAATAAGAATGACAAGCTCATTGATGGAGGTATCTGAGCTAGATAGCTTAATTAAGGCAGACAAGTCACAGAAGAAGTGATGAAGTGTGTTACCCCTAAAGAAAGAGAGACGAGCTACAAGAATAGTGTGCACAAGGGCACCAGCAAAAGATAAAAACCAGGATGCAGTGACTAGTAAGATACAGATACTCTGACTCATGATTCTGGTATAGTGGAGGGGGTGGCAGATGGCCACATATCTGTCATAGGCCATGGAAGTCAGAAGAAAGCTGTCAAGATCTGCAAAAAATAAGAAAAAATACACCTGGGAAATGCACCCAGCATATGAGATGGATTGACTCTGTATCAGCATATTCATGAGCATCTTCGGAGCTGTGACTGATGAGAAAGAGATGTCTGTGAAGGCCAAGTGGCTGAGGAAGAAGTACATGGGGGTGTGGAGATGAGAATCCAGCCTGATGAGCAGGATGATGAGCAGGTTCCCCAGAACTGTGGTCAGGTATGTAGCCAGAAACAGAGCATAGTACATGCCTTGCTCCTCTGGTCGGATGGGAAGCCCCAGGAGGATGAACTCAGATGCACTGCTCTGGTTCCTTGTGCTCTTCATCTTCTGCTCGAGATGAAAAAAAAAATCACAGCAATTTGAGAATGGGAAGCATTGTGATTAAGGTACAATGACATCAATGTTTTTAAATAGTATATTCACATTTTCTAAAAAATCAAACTTTTAGAATGTTAATGGAGGTTGGTGACTTAGAAACCAGCTTAACGTGTCTTTGAGGGACCTGGGAATATCATAAAAATTATCAGATAAGAAAAAATCAGCTTTAAGAAGTTTAAGAATCCATAGTGGTATTCTGAGATACAGACTGAGGTGAAAAGTCAGATCAGTCATCAATTAATAGCAAAACTAGTCAGTGATATAGAAGTTTGCTATTCTCTTGATGCTAATCTTATTTCTAGAATCATATCAAATAATGGTTTATATCTGGGTCTGCACTGAAACAGAGAGAACCTAGTGGGTACCTATGGTGCTCCAATGTATGACTCAGAGACTTAAAGGCACAGATCTATGTTATTATCTTGAAATATCAGATGATATGCCTTGTACATGCCCTTCACACCTTCTCCACTCCAACATTTCCAGGTTTCTGTCACTGTAAAGAAGTTTTCGTGAGGTATGTATAAAAAGTCCCTGTCTCAAGCTTTCTTCTGTGTTCTCTCAACCGAAATCTAATGATGCCTTTTCAGGTTTGTAGGATGCCAGGAAATATCTGGCTTCTCTAGCTACACCTTGAATTTCCTGAGGAAGAACTTGGTCCATGTATAATATAATCAAATAACCTTCTCCATTTTCACTGGTTTTAATCCAGATTTCTTTTGCTAATGAGTCTTAAGTGATTTTTTGTTGTTGTTGTATTTCTAACATTGCATTTATTATTGCTCCCCTCATTATCAGTTGAAATTGGAATTATTTGTCTGGACAATCACAAACAATAGTAAAAAATGTTGATTTGTCTATTTAAACACAGATCTATGTTTCATAAATAAAATCCATTTGTATATCTTTGTGTTTGAAAGCTGAGAAAGGCTCAACCTTGAACTAATTGCTCATTGATGAGGTTGGTGGTTAAAGGTCTCATTACTACTGCCATCTTGGTTGAAATTACATTTAAAAATCTCTACCTTGTCCAGTCCACTATCTTAAATAGTCAAATTTGGTTTTGTTACCCGAGATTAATTACACATTTAGTTATAACACCCATCACTATGTTTGTAATAATCAGTTTATCATAAGGAAGTACTAGTTAGCAATTTTTGGGACATTGAATTTTATTACTATTGTTATTTCCAATATTATAATATAAGCAATATTTAATACCTTTTTACATAAGCAATATATGTATATGTATATGATAAATTCTCAGAAATGGAATTTGAGGGTCTGCATGTATTTATGATTTTGATAGATAGCCAAACACAAGAAGATGAAATTGATGAGGAAGTCTAATTTCGACATTATGTGAATAGAGTCATGATAGTTACATGTTTGCAGAGGGCAGGATTTAAGCACTAGGGGAACAGGAAAGTCAAGACCATGGTCAATCTAGAAAAATAATCTATGGAGCAGGAATATTACTGAAGAGCCAGTGTGTATAAAACCATTTATGCTCAAATAGAAAGTTTTAATTCTCTGCTTATAGTATTTTTATATGCAAGATAAGATTTGAGAAAAGAAGCAGCTAGCTTTAAACTTTATAGTGTTTAGTGAGTAGAAGAGAATTACAGAAAAACCAAGTATAAAAGGGATATGAACATTTGGCTGCTGTAGCAGTTTCAATACAATATACTCACTGGTACACCTGAGTGTGTCAGTAGATTTTATACAATTACAGAGATTTGCCATAAAATTTGAAAAAAATCTTAGCAAAACTTCATGGAGGTTGAAGACAAACTATGCATCCCTCTTTTCTCCTACATTAAGTACTGTATGAACATGAGATAAATTGTTTTACATGGAGATACTGTGCTATCTTGTCATCTCAAATTTTAGATTAATAATTAATTCATGATAAAAACTGTACATAGGACTGTGCTGTGGAAAAGTATATCCTAGGGATAGTAGTACACAATGGACTTACACACTCAAGCACATACACTCAGATGACTGAGTGCAAATCCTCCCGCTGCTCTTGCTTGGACATGCCCCCTTAGATGATAAAAACAGATACCTTCAACTTCAAGGAGTGAGAAGGTCCCTCCATTTCTCTATAGAAGGCATAGGAGACAGTATAATGAGTAGTGTCTCTAAGGGACAAAACATTTCATGGTGGCAGTCAGAAGCCTCATCAACTCAGAACAAAACAAGCTTAGATATACTGACAAACATTTGCCTGCATCTCTTGATAATTTTGTAAAAATTCTAATTTTACAAAAGAAAGAGAGGACCCCAAGGGATAAGACTTCCCATCTTGAGTTTAAATTAAAGGCATGTTATAATTGTTAAGTTTCCATTGTCTCCTTGGGGAACGTAATTACCTGTTGAAGTGGTAAAGGAAAGGTTTTTTTTTTGTCCATGGAGAAATAAAGGTTAAAAACAACAGGGAAGCAACTAGGAACTTTATGGTCCACAAATCTCTTTAGCGTCTTATTTATTTTTGGGTAAATAAGACTGAGATTCTATAATAAACTAAGTTTGTGGCTGAGTGTGATAACTAAAGTTTGGAACCCCATGGCACTGTAAGAGTGACAGAAATACACTAAAATCATCACTCTGGATAACAAGGGTGAGATGCTCATATATCATCATCACTCAGACCAAGGGGAATAGAACCAGTCCCCATAAATCTCATTCTTTTCTTCAAAATCAGTGGGATTGGTGTTACATGGATACAGTTCTCACATATCCAGAAGATAGCTATCAGTAAAACTTTCCACTTAACTCCATACAAAATTCATTCCAAATCAGTACTTATATCTCTAGTTCATATCAGCAGAAACATGGAAGTCTAATTTCAATAAGGTGTGGTATTTTACTCAAACATAATATTTTTATTGATACTTTGAGGCATTAATAATACATACTATGGCTGGGCGTGGTGGCGCATGCCTTTAATCCCAGCACTCGGGAGGCAGAGGCAGGCGGATTTCTCAGTTCGAGGCCAGCCTGGTCTACAGAGTGAGTTCCAGGACAGCCAGGGCTATACAGAGAAACCCTGTCTTGAAAAACCAAAAAAAAAATAATAATAATAATACATACTATGTATTTTGATTATATTGGTTTCCCTCATCTCCTCTGATCTAACTCCTCCTCTATTCATTCCAACCGTTTCCTACTTTGTGTTCTCTGTTTTTATTATTTTTATTCCCCAGGTCCAATTTGTGTTGTCCATGTACTACTGTGTGTGATACCATCCTCTAGAGCCTAGTGTGACAGCAGAAGCCACACCATTAACTCATTTAACTTAACCCTGATTTGTCCTTTCTCACAGAGCCACCAATTGTCAATAGCTCATCATGGATTTCATGGCATAATAAATTTGGGGAATCAATTATAGGACATAACAAGCATGGATTGGAGGGACTGTAATTATAGAAGAAAGACCTGCTACAATAAACCAAAATAAACAACAACAACAACAACAAAAACTGTATATGGTTTTTTTAAAAATAGGATTTGTACCCAGTACTAGAATTTATATGTTCTAGCCCTAAACTTCACTATTGTTGTATTTGTTTAGATATGAAATGTCTCCTCAAAGACTAATTGTTTATGGCGTTGTCTTCAGCTTGCTGAGCCAATAATTGAGATACAATTGCATCATAAAGACTCTGAGGCTGTTAGTGAATGAAATTATAATGTGAATAAGCCAAAGCAAGTGATAGAAAGTAGAGGAGGTGAATAATTTGAAGAATAAGACACTGGAGGAATGCCTTTGAAGAATGATTCATTCATTGGATTTATGTTCTCTCCCCCTCCTTTTTTTTCTCCCTCCCTTCCTCCATTGCTGGATATACGTCCTGGGTGTCATGATGTGAACTGCTTTCTTATCATGTCTTATAGTATGTGTTACCATAGCCTCCTCTTCATTTTTTTTTTTTTAGGATATTGATTCTTGGGAACAAACATTAGTATCTGTCAGCTCAGGAATCTCCTTCTGTACTATTTTTTAAAATATAGTAACCAAGTTGGCATCCACAATGCTTTGTTTGTTTTTGCTCTGTCCTCTCTTTTTCTTCTTTTTTTTAATTAGACATTTTCTTCATTTAAATTTCAAATGCTATTTCCAAAGCCCCCTATACCATCCCCTTGCCCTGCTCCCCAACCCACACACTCCTGCTTCCTGGCCCTGGCATTCCCCTGTCCTGGGGCATATGATCATTGCAAGACCAAGGGCCTCTCCTCCCATTAATGGCCGATTACTATAATGTAATTACTATAATGTAATTATAGTTACATATGCTACATATGTAACTAGAGCCACAATGCTTTTTAGACAGACTTGTACTTCTGCTGTCCAGATCTTTTTGGTTTATGACAGGAATACCCAATATTCAACAGCATGCACAATACACTATGGGACAAGACACATTGCTTTATGGGGGGTGTTTGTTGTTCACACTACTCATTTGGACCACATAATCCTTCTACTATTCCCTCAGAGCATCAGCAGCTTCTTCTGTGGACATGAGTTTATTATAGAAAGTATGAAACTTGCATACATGGTCCACTTCAATGAGTTTTTGACATGGAGTGACTGGGCAGAAGATATTCAGCTTCATTGTGACCCCTTGAAAATGTCTCAAAAAAGAATATGCTTTTGTTTTAAACCCAGGTGTGGGATATGGGGCTGATTCAGATTTTCTACAGCAGCTATGATTTTCTTCTTGCTCTAACAAGAGCATGATAGTTTCTGTGATTGCATTATGGCCTGGATTCTGGGGACATTTACAAGGGTGTATAAATGCTGTGGCCACAAGGGGCAGAATTGGTTGTTCTTGGTCATTCAGTGTGGGTTGTTTGGGAATTGTTGGTTGGTTGTTGTTGGTCCTGGGTTGCTAAGTTGTCATGCACAAAGAAGAAACAAGAATATTCTGGTGGTGAAGAGCAAAGTTGCCCCAAGGAACTTGTTGCCCCTAAGGAGCAGGAATAGTCTAATGATAATATTGTCCCTTTTCTCACCCCTGACTTTATTCAGGGACCTCTTTATTTTGCTCTCTATCATTTTTTCTCTCTTTTCTAGTGTTGGGGATTAAAAGGGTTGAAAATGTGTGGAGAAGGGTGGAAAAAAAAAAAAACCATACAACTTAAGCAAAGATAAGCTACACACTCTGCCTCAGTTTTCCTTAAAAAAAAAAGAGCAGGCCTCCCAGAGACATCAACTGAAGTAGTAACAACAAATTAGAATAAGACTGAATAAGACTGGACACAGACCTTCATAACACCATTGGACAAGGTGACCCAGTGGGAAAAGATGGTCCCAAGCATAGCAAAGAAAGGAGTTGGAGGTATACTCTACTCCCACAGTTAGTGGTCCCAAAATAACACCAAGCTACACAATAATAAGGTATATTCAAAGAACTTAGCTCAGACCCATACAGGCTCTCTGATAATTGGTTCAATGTGTGTGAGACCCTATGGGCCTTACTTAGTTGATTCTGTGGGTTGGTTTCTTGTAGTGTACTCAGTTTCTCTGGCTCCTGGAATCTTTCCTCATCCTCTTCTATTGGGTTCCCCTGTCTCCACCTAGTGTTTGAGTGTGGGTCTTTTCATCTGCTCCCATTTGTTGCTGGATAATGCCTCTCTGATGACAATTTGGCTAGTCACAGAACTACCACTATAGTAGAATATCATTAGGAATAATTTTATTGACTTTTTCTTGCCAGACACATTTGAATCCATCCTGGGTCTCTGGGCTGACCAGCTTCTGATTCATGACCATCCATGAAATTTCATACATGACCTCAGGATGAACGAATATTTGGTTAGCAAGTCACACAAGTTCTTTGCCATTATTACAC
The DNA here is from genome assembly GCA_902729485.2 of Mus minutoides. Classification (NCBI taxonomy): domain Eukaryota; kingdom Metazoa; phylum Chordata; class Mammalia; order Rodentia; family Muridae; genus Mus; species Mus minutoides. Next base: position 14,176 of record LR749746.1, read on the forward strand.
CAGCACATCTTTCAGGTACAACATATTATAGGTTAAAAGTTTTCAGGCTGGGTTGATGTTCCTGTCCTATTGCTGGGAGACTTACCTTGTTATAGAAAATGATCAATTTGGCTCTATATCCTTCATTACTAAGATATTTCATTAGGGTCACTCTCATAGATTCCAGGGCATTTCAACTGAACTAGGATTCTACTTCTCACTCCAATTTCAGCTGTCTCTCTGAGTACTCTTTATATCTCCATTCTTCCCACCATCACATAAACCCTCCTGTTCCCATGCCCAGCCAGCCTCCCACTCCCAATCTACCCACAAAGTCTAATGTACTTTCCCTTCCCATGGAGATCCATGGATCACACCTTGAGCCCTCTTTTTACTTCATATCTGTGGATTGTAGCATGCTTATCCTTTACTTAAAAGCTACGGTCCATATATAAGTCAGTACATACCACGATTGTTTTTCTAGATCTGGGTTACCTCACTCAGGATTTTTTTCTAATTCCATCCATAGCCTGAAATTTTTATTTTGTCATTGCCATTAACAAGTGAAAAAAATAATGTATTGTATAAATGTACCAAATTATTTTTATCCATTCTTTGAGGTACTTCTAGTTTTTTTTCCAATTTCTGGCTATTATGAATAAAGCTACTATTAACATAGACAAGTGAGTGTCCTTTGTGTGGGATGGGACATTTTTTAAGTATATATCCAAAAGTGGTATAACTGGGTTTTGAGGCAGATAGAGTCACAATTCCCTGAGGAAACTCCATATTGATTTCCATAGTGGCAGTACAAGTTTGTGGTGTTCCCTTCGCTCTACATCTTCATCAGCATGAGCTGTCACATGTATTTTCATTCTTAGCCATTATGAAAGCTTCAAGGTGGAGTCTTAAAGTAGATTGATTTGCATTTTCCTTATGGTTAAGCATGCTGAATATCTTAAAATGTGCCTGTGATGGTTTGAATATGCTTGGCCCAGGGAGTGACACTATTAGATTTGGCCTTGTTGGAGTAGGTGTGCCACAGTAGGTGTGGGCTTTAATACCCTCATCCTAGATTCCTGGAAGCTACTCTTTTCCTAGGAGCTTTCTGATGAAGATGTAGAACTCTCAGCTACTCCTGCACCATGCCTGCCTGGATGATGGCATGCTGCTGCCTTGATGGTACTGGACTGAACTTCTGAACCTGTAAGCCAACCCAATTAAATGCTGTCTTCATAAGAGTTGCCTTGGTCATGATGTCTGTTCACAGCAGTAAAACATGGACTAAGACAGTGCCTCAACATTTTGAGATTCTTCTGTTGAGAATTATCTTTTTAGATCTGTATGCTATTTTTAATTAGATTATTTGTTTTGTTGATGTCTAATTTTTGACTTCTTTTATTCTGTACATTATGCCTCTGTCAGATATGGAATTGGTGGAAATCCTTTCTCATTCTATAGACTGACTTATTGTCTTCTTTTGTCTCCAACTTTTATTAGATATTTTCTTCATTTACATTTCAAGTGTTATCCAGAAAGTTCCCTATACCCTCCCCCCTCCTGGCCTTGCTCCCCTACCCACCCGCTCCCACATCTTGGCCCTGGCGTTCCCCTGTATTGGGGCATATAAAGTCAGCATGACCAAGGAGCCTCTCTTCCCAATGATGGCCAACTAGGCCATCCTCTTCTATATATGCAGCTAGAGACATGAGCTCAGGGGGTACTAGTTAGTTCATGGTTATTCTTCCACCTATAGGGTTGAAGACCCCTTCAGCTCCTTGGGTACTTTCTCTAGCTCCTGACTGATTGTCTTGATGACAGTGTCCTTTGCCTTACAGAAACTTTTAAGATTCATGAGGTCCCATTTATTAGTTTCTGAAAACCTGTTCCAACATCTAGGTAAATGAGGAAAACAGCTAAGTATGGTGTTGGTGATTAGGTCGGTGCTAATAGCATCCAATGGAGTGCTGCTGACAGCAACATATGATTTACAGGGTCAACACTGCTGATGGAAGAAAACTTACTTATCTGGACCTGGCAGTGAAGAACTGGGCCTTAGCCCAGGCCTGGGAATGTGACCTTTGTGACTCAGTGCTCCAAGGCATGCTAACTGATAGTGACATTCCTCCACCCATCCTCTTCCTGGGTTCAGGGAGTGTTCGTTCAAAGAAAGTCACCCTCACCCACCCACTGCTGGAACCCACTATGCAAATGTGCTATTGTTAAAGGCTCATAGAAAACTGTCTTGAGAAATAACCCACACAATTCCTTGTGACTCTTGTGACTTTGTACTTCCTTGTGACTCTTAAACTGGTATTTTTGGTATTTTCTAACAATGCCCTCCCCACCCCACTTCAGTTGTGGTTTCCTCCTTTAAATATC
>LR749746.1:16636-84121 GCA_902729485.2 Mus minutoides
TTATTCTGGACAGAGGCCAAGAAACTGGTTTTCCTGGTCCCATGGGGGAAACCACCCAGATTGGTACTTCAGCACTACTAAAGGTAAGGACTAAAGACCCAGTCTTACTGTGAGTCGAGTCTCTGTTGGCAAGTTTCAGTGTGGCTGTAAGACAGTCCACCAATTTGGCCAAAGATAAACAAGATATTAGAGAAATACAAAAAAGTTCTACAACTTTCTTAGGAAGGGTCACAGAGACATTTCAAAGTGAAGACAGAAATAGCTCTAGCTTTTATTAATCAGACAGCACTAGATATTGAGTTAAAAAAAAACTTCAGAGTATTGAGAGATTAAGACAAAAGAGTCTGAGAGACTTAATGATAATGGCAGAGAAAATGTTTAATGAAAGAGAAAGTGTAGAAAAGACAGGTAAAAGAGCAGAGGTAACAAACTTGAACTTGGCAGAGAGTGCTTGGAATTTTTCTTATGTATGTTTCCTGTTAGAAGTCATGGCCAAACCAGAGGACTGTAGAGAACATCTAAAACACAGGGCTTCTAGAAACCAAAGTGCTTACTCTGGCTCTGGTGTCAGGCCAGTGGCCTACCTGTGTAGGAGATGTCTAAAACAAATGACTTCTAGAAAAAGAGGCAAGGGGTCCCTAAAGATAAAAAAAATGCCCCCACTCTAGGACAGCCAGGGCTATACAGAGAAACCCTGTCTCCAACTCCCCCCCCCCAAAAAAAAATGCCAAGCAAGGGTAATCCTAAAAAATAGAGGGGAAATTCACCAGCTTCCTTATAATTAATAAAACTTAACATTTTATCTTGCTAAAACCTGAAGACAAAAGTCTTTTCATCAGTTTATAAATGACCTCCTGATAGCAGCAGAAACCAAAGAAAAATGCCAGAAGAGACTCAGGACCTCTTAGAGGCCCTGGGAAGTTTGGACTATCAAGCCTCCACTAAGAAGGCCCTACTCTGTAAACCACAGGAAGCTCCCTAGATCCAGGGGATTCATATTAAGATAAGGTCAGAGGTGGTTCTACAAGGTCAGAAAGAAGTTTCTACACCAGCTCTGGGGGTTCCAGAAGTGACTAAGACCTTCCATCTTTTCATGGACAAGAGATTTGAGACCCAGATGCCAGAGGCTGCCCACAATCCCTGTGTTTGCACATCGCTGAGCCCATGGTCCTCCTAGTTAAAGATGTTGACAAACTGTCACTGGCCAAAGCCTGACCATCACCAATGCCAGAATGACTCATTACTAGTCTCTCTTCTTAAATTTGTTCAGTTAACCTGTTGCCTGACCCAAAAGTTGATGAGCGTCTACATGAGTATTCAAACATTTCTGCCCACATTCATGGTTCACACCAGATCTTCAGGATACTCCCTTGATAGATTCAGAGATATGGTTTGCTATTGACAACAGTTTCATTCAAGACAGGCAAAGGTATGCTGGGTCAGTGCTGGTCTCAAACACTGAGATTATATGGATGGATCCACTCCTGGCAGGAATGTCTTCCCAGAAAGCTGAACTGAGAGCTCTAACCAAAGCATTAGAGCCAAGAAGAGATACAATGACATTACTATCACTCATGTCCATGGGCCTACTTATTGGGAGGAAAGTCGTATGACAGCAAAAGGAAAGACTATTAAAAAAAAGTCCTCTTTCTACTAAGGATTTTATGGGAGCATAAGAAGCTGACCATCATTCACTATTCAGGACATAAGAGAGGGAAGGACCCAGTTTCAGAGGTCAACAATCTTTCTTGCCCTTGACTTCCGTATATCCAGGGAATCCTATGCTTTCTGATCTCTCTGAGTATTCAAAAGATGACATAACCTGGACTAGAAATTTGCCTATGTCCCAATGTTATGGCAGATGGTAAAGAACAGCAGATTACAGATTTTATGAGAGAAGAAATGAGATTACATATACTTCAGAAGATCCACGGCTCATACCATGTAGACATACAGAAAATACAGAATTTGCTAATATCAAGATTGGAGATGCCAACTCAAAGGTAGTTGAGATTGTCAAAAGCTGTAAAGACTGCTAGCTAACTAATATGGTAGCTAATGAGATGAACCCCAGTAATAGGTTCAGAGACACAAAGCCCAGAGTTTACTGAGAAACAGAATTCACAGAAGCAAAACCAGAAAAATTTAGATATAAATATTTACTGTTGGTTATAGATACCTTTACAGGTTAGACTAAGACCTTTCCCATCAAGCATAAAATTACATCCATAGTGACAAAGAAACTCTCAGAGGACATACTGTCAAGGTATGGACTTCCTCAGATGATAATGTCACACAATAAACCAATGGACTAGCTTTTATGTCCAAGCTAAGTCAGAGAGTAGCCAATATTCTGGAGATTGATTGGCAACTTTATTGTACATATAGACCCCAGAGTTCGGGATGGGTAGAAAAATAAACAAAACCCTAAAAGAGACCTTAATTAAATTGACTTAAGAGACTGACAATGATTGAGTTAACACTCTCCCCTTGCTCTATACCTGGTATGGAACTCTCTTTATGTGATGGTTTGTCTATGATTGGCCCAGGAAGTAGCAGTATTAGTAGATATAGCCTTGTTGAAGCAAGTGTGTCACTGTGGGTGTGGGCTTTGATACCCTTATCCTAGCTGCCTGGAAGTCAGTCTTCTCCTGTTTGCTTTTGGAACAAGATATAGAACTCTCAGCTCATCCTACACCATGCCTGCCTGAAAACTGCCATGCTTCTGCCTTGATGATAATGGACTGAACCTCTGAACCTGTCAGCCAGCCCCAATTAAATGTTGTCTTTATAAGAACTGCCTTGGTCATGGTGTCTGTTCACAGCAATAAAACCCTAACTAAGATGCCTTACCAGATGGGACTCACCACTTTCAAAATAATTCTGGGGTATCATTGTTCTTAGTGTACTGGCAAAGGTCATCACTGAGTTCTAGGATCCCTAATAGCTAGAAAATCTCAAAGGTATCCAATGGGTTCATAAACATGGTTGGCCTAAACTTCATATTCTCTATAAAACAAGTCTTCTTCCAGCCAGGGGTCATTAAAGCCTCATTAGAAAGGTCCCTCCCAGCTTCTGGCTATTATATAGATATGACTACTATGTGGAGCATGTGTCCTTATTACATGTTGGAGCATCTCCTGGGTATATGCCCAGGAGTGGTATAGCAGAGACATCAGATAGTACTATGTTCAATTTTCTGAGGAACTGTCAAACTGATTTCCAGCGTGGTTGTACCAGCATGCAATCCCACCAGCAATGGAGGAGTATTCCTCTTTCTCAATATCCTCTCCAGTATCCGCTGTCACCTGAGTTTTTGGTCTTAGCCATTCTGACTGGTGTGAGTTGGATACAATCCAGATGTCCCTCAACAGAGGAATGGATACAGAAAATGTGGTATATTTAAGTAATAGAATACTACTCAGCTATTAAAAACAATGACTTCATGAAATTCACAGGCAAATGAATGGAACTTGAAATTATCATGCTGAGTGAGGGAGCTCAGTCACAAAAGAACACACACAGTATGCATTCACTGATAAGTTGATATTCACCCAAAAGTTCAGAATAACCCAAGATTCAATACACAGAACATATGAAGCCCAAGAAGAAGAAAGACCAACATGTGGGTGCTTCAGTGCTTCTTAGAAGGGGGGACAAAGTATTCACAGGAGGAAATATGGAGACAAAGAGTGGAGCAGAGGCTGAAGAAAAAGCCACCCAGAGACTGCCCCACCTGGGGATCTATCCCATATAGAGTCACCAAACCTGGATGCTATTGAGGATGCTGGGAAGTGTTTGCTGATAGCAGCCTTATATGGCTGTCTCTGGGAGGCTCTGCCAAAGCCTGACAAATACAGAGGTGGAGGCTCACAGGCAATCACTGGACTGAGGGCGGGGTCCCTGATGGATGATTTGGAGAAGGGACTGAAGGAGCTGAGGGGGTTTGCAGCTCCATGCAGGGGAGTGACAGTGTCAACTGTCCAGACCCAGCAGAAGCCCCTGGGGACTGGCCCGCTAACCAAAGAATACACATGGAGGGACCCATGGCTCCGGCCACATATGTGACAGAGATTGGCCTTATTGGACACCAGTGGGAGGAGAGGGCCTTGAGCCTGAGGGTGTTCAATGCCTCAGTGTAGGGAAATTCCAGGGCTGGAAGACCAGAGTGGGTTGGTGGGTGGAGGAGCAGTCTAATAGAGGTAGGGGGAGAAAGTATGGGATAGGAGGTAACACTAGAAAGACAGATGGCTTGAAATACTCAATCTCATGGCTGAAATGACTCAATTAGAAACAAAGAGAACAATACAAAGAATTAACAAAACCAAGAGGTGGTTCTTTGAGAAAACTGACAAGATAGACAAACCCTTAGCTAACCAAATTAAAAGGCACAGAGGCAGTATACAAATTAACAAAATAAAATATGAAAAATGGAGACATAACAGCAACTGAGGAAATACAAAAAAAATCATTAGGTCTTACGTTAAAAGCCCATACTCCACAAAACTAGAAAATGTAAACAAAATGGCTGATATTTGAAACAGATACCACTTACTAAAGTTAAATCAAGATCATGTAAACTATCTAAACTATCCCGAACCCCTAATGAGATAGAAGCAATCAATACAACTCTCCCAACCAAAAACATCCCAGGGCCAGATGGTTTTAGTGTAGAATTCTACCAGACTTTCAAAGAAGAACTAATACAAATACTCTTCAAACTATCATAAAATAGAAAAGAAGGAACACTACCTAATTCATTCTGAGGCCACAGTCACCCTGATACCTAAGCCACAAAAAGACCCATCAAAGAGAACTTTCAAACCCAGTTCACTTATGATCATTAATGCAAAAATATTCAATAAAATTCTTACAAACAAAATCCAGGAACACATCAGAATAATCATTCACCACAATCAAGTATGCTTCATCTCAGGGATACATGAATGGCTCAATATAAGAAAATCCACCAGCATAACTCACTGTATAAACAAACTGAAAGACAAAATCACATGATCATCTCATTAGACACTGAAAAAGCTATTGAAAAATTCAACATCTCTTCATGTTAATCACCCTGGACAGATTAGGGATTCAAGGCAGGTACTTGAATGTAATAAATGCAATATATGTCAAGCCAATAGCCAGCATCAAATTGAATGGGGAGAAACATGAAGCAATTCCACTAAAATTAGGGACAAGATAAGGCTGCCTACTCTCTATTCAATATAGCACTAAAAATTCTAGCTAGAACAAAAGATCAATGGAATACAAATTACAAAGGAAGAAATCAAGGTGTCAGTATTCATGTATGATATGATAGTATACATAAGCAATCCCCAGATTTCTACCAGAGAAACCCTATAGCTTATAAACAACTTAAGAGAAGTGGCTGGTTAGAAAATTAAAGAACTTGGTAGCCCTTTTTTATACAAATGTTAAACAGGTAGAGAAAGAAATTAAGAAAACAACACTTTTCACATTAGCCACAAATAATAGAAAATATCTTGGTGTAACTAAGCAAGAAAAGAGCTATAGGACAAGAAATTCAAAACCCTGAAATAAGAAATTCAGGAATACATTAGAAGATGAAAAAATCTCCCATGCTTATAGATCAGTAGGATTAACATAATGAAATCGACATCTTACCAAAAACAATCTACTCATTTACTGAAATCTTCATCAAAATTCCATCAAACATTTTAAGATCTTGAAGGAACAATTCCCACTTCATATGGAAAAACAAACAAACAATCAATCAAACAAACAAACAAAAGCAGGACAGCTAAAAAAATTCTAAACAATAAAATAACCTTTGAAAGCATCACCATCCATGACTTCAAGTTGTACTATAGATCAATAGTAATAAAAACTGAATGGTACTGGTACATAAACAGATACATTGATCAATGAAATCAAATTAAAGACCTGGATATAAACCCTTATACCCATGGACACTTGATTTCAACAAAGAAGCCAAAACTATACAATGAAAAAAATTAAGAAATCTTCAATAAATGGTGCTGGTCTAACTGGATGCCTGCATATAGAAGAACACAAATTATATTTATCACACTGCACAAAACTCAAGTCCAAGCGCATTAAGGACTTCAACCTAAAACTCAATAAACTAAACCTAGTAAAAGAGAAAGTGCAAAATAAACTTGAACACATTGGCTCAAGACACAGTTTCCTGAGAAGAACACCAATGGCTCAAGCCCTAAGTTCAGCAATTAATAAATGGGACCTCATGAAACTGAAAAGTTTCTGTAAGGCAAAACATACTGTCACCAGGGCAAATTGGTAGCCTACAGATTTGGAAGAGATCTTCACTAATCCTATATCTGACAGAGAGCTAATATCCAAAGTATATATATAAAACTCAAGATATTACATTCCAACATATCAAATAATCCAGTTAAAAATGGGGTGTAAAGCTAAGTATAATTCTCAGCTGAGGAATCCTGAATGGCCAAGAAACACTTAAAGAAATGCCCAAGCTTGCAATCCCACCAACAATGGAGGAGTGTTTCTCTTTCTCCACATCCACGCCAGCATCTGCTGTCACCTGAATTTTTAATCTTAGCCATTCTGACTGGTGTGAGGTGGAATCTCAGGGTTGTTTTGATTTGCATTTCCCTGATAATTAAGGATGTTGAATATTTTTTCAGGTGCTTCTCAGCCATTCAGTATTCCTCAGTAGAAAATTCTTTGTTTAGTTCTGTGCCCCATTTTTTAATGGGGTTTTTTGATTTTCTGGTGACCACCTTCTTGAGTTCTTTATATATATTGGATATTAGTCCCGTATCTGATTTAAGATTGGTAAAGATCCTTTCCCAATCTGTTGGTGGCCTTTTTGTCTTATTGACAGTATCTTTTGCCTTACAGAAGCTTTGCAATTTTATGAGGTCCCATTTGTCAATTTTTGATCTTACAGCACAGGCCATTGCCGTTCTCTTCAGGAATTTTTCCCCAGTGCCCATATCTTCGAGGCTTTTCCCCACTTTCTCTTCTATAACTTTCAGTGTCTCTGGTTTTATGTGGAGTTCCTTAAACCACCTAGACTTGACCGTTTTACAAGGAGATAAGAATGGATCAATTCCCATTCTTCTACATGATAACCACCAATTGTACCAATACCATTTGTTGAAAATGCTGTCTTTTTTCCACTGGAAGGTTTTAGTTCCCTTGTCAAAGATCAGGTGACCATAGGTGTGTGGTTTCATTTCTGGAAATCAGTCTGGCAGTTCCTCAGAAAATTGGACATAGTACTACAAGAGGCTCTTGCAATACCACTCCTGGGCATATATCCAGAAGATGTTCCAAATGGTAATAAGTACTCATGCTCCACTATGTTCATAGCAGCCTTATTTATAATAGCCAGAAGCTGGAAAAAATCCAGATGTCCCTCAACAGAGGAATGGATACAGAAAATTGGTGTTTCTTAAGGCACTTCCTTCTTTAGTTTGAAATAGTTTTCTTTTATGATTTTTTTTGAAAATATTTTATGTACCTTGGAGCTGGGATTCTTCACCTTTTTCTGTTCCTATTATTCTTAGGTTAAGTCTTTTCATGTTATCAGACTTTCTGAACATTTTGTGTCATGAATTTTTTAAATATAACATTTTCTTTGACTGATATATCAGTTTCTTCTATTGTATCTTCTACACCTGAGATTTTTCTTTTCCTTCTTATATATTCTGTTGGTGATGCTTTTATCTCTTGTTCCTGTTCAATTACCTAGGTTTTCCATATCCAGGATTTCCTGAGTTATCCTTATTGTTTCCATTCCAATTTTCAGGTCTTAGGCAGTTTGATTTATTTCCTTCACCAGTTTAATATATTTTGCTCTATACCTTTAAGGGATTTATTTGTGTCCTCTTTTAAGACCTCTATCTGATTGATTGCATTTTCCTTTATTTCTTTAAATGATTTATTCATTTTCTCTTTAAAGACCTGTAGATTTTATAAGACTGGACTTAATGTCCAGTCTTGCACTTTGGTTTTATTAGGATATCAAGGGCTTGCTGTCATAGCTCTGTGCTCTGAAAGCTACATATTGCCCTGGCTTTTGTTGATTATGTCCTTTGAAGGGCCTTTAGCCATCTGGATGGCTTTCTTTCCTGGATGTTCCTGTTGTAATAGGTATTAGGAGTAAGGTTATTCTCTATGGTTCTGGTGTATCCTCTGATGTGTAGCCTTAGGCAATATGATTCTGATTATGCATGTCTGTGTGGTTCAAGAACTGTACATCTGATTATGTGGGCAGAGAGGTAGAGGAAAAATGGAGGTCTGCCTGGGTTAGGTGGATGCTCAGGGAAGATTATCTTCTTAGTTACTTTTCTAGTGATATGATAAAAACACCATGACCAAGGCAACTTAAAAAAGAAAGATTTTATTTGTGTTTATAGTTTAAGACATTTAAACCCCATGGCCATTATGCTATATATCAGGAAGGCAGAAAGATATGGTAACTGGAGAAGCTGAGAGCTTATGTATCTGATTCACAGGGAAGAGACAAAGATCAACACTTGGAATCATGTGGGATTTTTAAATCTAAAAACCCAACCCTAGTGACAGATCTCCTTCAATAAGTCGACACCAACTAATCCTTTCTAAAGAGGTCGACCAACTAGGGACCAAAGGTTCAAATATATGAACCTATAAAGGGACGTTATCACTCAAACCACTACATATTTAATGGAAAGATAAAGGTATCATTCTAACCAAGTATAAAAATAGAGAGAGTATTTTTTTCAGAGACAATGGTACACAAAAAGGAAATAGTAAGAAAAATAAATATAGACATTTCTCTTTTAAAAACAAAACAATACTCTAGACAAGGTAAATTTAAGTAATCTGTGCAGAACTGTTAAATATTTAAGAAAAATATTGAAAATATTAAAAAAACTGTTTAGCTTCAAGAGATAATATGACACAACTGAGGAGAGATCAAAAGAGCATCAAAACACTGCCAGTTTTCTAATATACAAGTCTAGAAATTAATGTGTATTTTGTTAAATATTGGTATTAAACTGTTATAGGTGTATGAATGCAAACATATTGATATACAATAGAGCATAAATATCTACAATTTGTATAGCTTACATCACATTACCTGTTTGTATATTATTTCTAAAGCTGTGTAATAACCAAATAAAATGCCCAATAGGTGTATAAAATATTGCTTGCTTTAAAAATAATAATTAGCACAATTTTATCATAATTGAACACATGCATATTCTCACAGTAGCTTAAGTGCCACTAAGTGGTTATTAAACAGCATTTAACTAGTCAGGTAACTCTCCTGTGCTACTTTACAGAGATATCTGTTGAATTGTCACTTACTATCAACTGAATTAAGTCCCTCTACTTGGGCAGAAAATTATTCTCAGGGAACAAAGCAAAATGCATTCAAGGGATATGACATATTTGTTGCTAAAAAAGGAGATTCCTTTCTTCTTTTTATAATAAAATATATTTCAATTAAAGTGCTCTACGGGTCTGCTTGAACTCAATTGAAGATTATCAGATTTCCTGATGTCTACTAGCTGTCCTTCATCACCAACTCAGAAAAGTAGAGCTTTCTTCTTGGCATGCAAAACTTGCACATAACCACAGGGCGCCCCCTGGAGCCTAATGCCAAAGTCCTGACATTAGGTGTACTATCTCAGTTGATGCTCTGGAACTTCATGTTCTGCATGGGACTTGTCCATACCCTTGTTTTTATTATTTAAAGTTAACAGTTTCATTTTAGTTATTGAACAAGGCCAGGTACTTGTCAAAAACCACAATGAACTGAGTACCTGGTTATCACCACAAATAAAATATTTGACAAAAATAGATAAGATTATAGATAAAATTAGAAGGAAAGATGGACATGGGTTGGTCACTGGGTACCAAATTATGACTAGGTAGGAAAAATAAGTGTTTAAATTTCTTTCACTGTGTAGTGATTATAAATAATACTACATATTACCCCAAATGCTAGAATAAAGAATTTCATACTAAGACCTGGTAAATACTTGAGAAAACTACTATACTTTCTTTTATTTGGATTTTATGTACTACCTACATGCATGTAAACAACACACATGTCATCAATATCTGTTAATTTTGAGTGTTAACTAAATCTTAAATGTAAGGGGCAGAAAAGGTGGCTCATTTAATAAGAGCACTGACTGGCTCCTAGGAAAACCAGGTTCGATTACCAGCACACCTATGGTAGCTTACAGACATTGTAAGCCTATATTGAAGGGATCTGATTCTAGCTTCTGATCTTTGCTGGCAGTATGCACAAACATTATGCAAAGGCATACATCTGAGCAAAACAAATATACATGAAAAATAAAAATAAACAAATAAATGCTCTTTGAGTTACTGCCAAATAATCAGAGTATTTTATCTGATATGATAAGATGACATCTTTTATTTGATATCTGAAGAAAAATGTAAATATAAAATTGTAAATCTAAGAGAAAAATATCTTTTCATTTTCAGAAAGGAAAAGATCTTTGGTACAAAAGCTACAAACCTGTCTAATAAAAAGATGTAGTGATTAATAAATTAACAATTAGAATAGTAGCAAAACAAAGAAAAATATGTAGAATATTTGTAGGAAATCCTATCAAGATGCTGAAGCAAGAGAGTTAAATGGAGAACAAAACTGTGCAAAGATAACTGAGTGGAAGAGAACCACATGAAACTTTCCCAACAGAACAAAAGATGAACGGAGAAAAGGATTAGGAAGTAAGGATGCTAACAGTGAAGACCATGTACATCACTGTAAACACAGTCTCCTGTTGAGGATATTTCTCAGTGCTTCTTTCATATCCTGATTCCTCAGACTATAAATAAAGGGATTTAGAATGGGTGTGACCACATTATACATCACAGCCACAATGGCATCCTGTTCATTAGTGTTATTAGATGAGGGGACAAAATATAGTCCAATGATGGCTCCATAGTACAAGGAAACCACACAGAGGTGAGAGCTACATGTGGACAAGGCTTTGCAGATTCCCTTGATAGAGGGAATTTTTAGAATGGTGACAGCTATGAGGCCATAAGAGACCAGAATGCATATAAATGGAAGGGTAATGATCACATTACCTAAAAGAAGTATGACCAGCTTGTTGGTGGTGGTGTCTGAGCTGGAAAGCTTCAGCAAGGTAGATAGGTCACAGAAATAGTGGGAGATGGTATTGTCTTTAAAGTGAGTTAGACGAGCCAAGAGAAGGGTGTGTACAAGGGCATTGGCAGTGGATAAGGCCCAGGACACAACTACTAGAAGAACACAAAGGTTCTGACTCATCATTGTGGTATAGTGTAGAGGGTGGCAGATGGCCACATACCTGTCATAGGCCATGGAAGTCAGAAGGAAATTGTCAAGATCAGCAAAAAATAAGAAAAAATACACCTGGGAAACACACCCAGCATATGAGATGGACTGACTGTGTGTCAGCATATTCATGAGCATCTTTGGAGCTGTGACTGATGAGAAAGAGATGTCTGTAAAGGCTAAGTGACTGAGGAAGAAGTACATTGGGGTGTGGAGGTGAGAGTCCAGCCTGATGAGCAGGATGATGAGCAGGTTCCCCAGCACAGTTGTCAGGTACATGACCAGGAACAGGGCAGAGTACAGGCCTTGGTCCTCTGGTCGAATGGGGAGCCCCAGAAGGATGAACTCAGACACAGTGCTTTCGTTTCCCTCAGTCATGCTTTTCCTCTTGTGCTGTGAATGAAAGGAGAAATGGGAAAGAAAGAGAAGTGATTTTGACTAATACACTTTGGGAACATTTTTTTTTTTTTGAATCACCAATACTAAAAATAATATTACTTTATGTGTTTTAATCCAAAAGTAAAGATTTTTCTCACAGTAATGTCCTAATGATGGTTTAGAGACACAATTTAAACAACCTTAAAAACAACTGTATGTGTTTTAGAAGGAAGCTATGAAATTCAAAACAATTATCAAATTAGACCCAGTTCCTGATCAAGGTGTTTGGATTTCACCATGACAATTTTGGATTAAGGGCTTAGCATATAAATTTGTACCAGCAAATAAAAAAATAAATAGGATTTCAATGATTTTTCATCTATTTTAACCTTTCTGGAATGCACTTGCATAATGGTATCTTTCTAGAAATTAAATTAAGGTAGTGTAACCCTGGAATCTTCTTTGTATCTGAAATACTGGGATCTAGGGACTTTGTGGAAGCAAAATGTTTAAAGCATCAAGTGCATAAATTTTTAGCCAACAATATAACTTACTAATATCAAGTTGCAAGCAGCCATGAGTTCTGCTTGTAATAACAGTTTCTCAGTCAATGAGCTCACTCTTCCATCACTCTTCCTAGGCTGAATAAAATGACGCCCAATTCCACGTTAACATCTTCAGTTCCAAACTAAGCATCTCATCTGAGCACAAAGAACATCTGGAAAGACTTGACCTTAGATAAGCCAAGGAAATTCTTCATGTTTTTCTAGCAAAAGCAAATGTCACCTGTTTTACTTTTAACCTGTGTTTTAAGCCAAAGAATGTTACTTTTTATTCATTTCCTACACGTTTTCTTTGTTGCTAAAATTAAATTCTCTCTTTTATCTGTAATCATTCCCTATGAAAGTGAATAATCACTAAACAATAGAAAAAGGGAAAAGGTAAGAGTTGCTATCCTAGCTGCAGAGAGAACTCAGTAGTTATATTCTATGAAAAGACTTTTATAATGGCCAGTTTTTCTCTGATTGCCAGCAATCTCATGTTTCCCTCTTCATCCTTTCCAGATTAATATATAAATTTTCCCAACTTGGTCAAGACCATGTTTAAAATGCCTATATATCATCAATCTTACTCCCCCCAAAATCACTTAATGTGATACTGCCAGAAATTAATTATAATTTATTTCTTACTAATTTCAGTGTTAATAATTACTTAATTACAATGAAAATGTTATCTGTCCACAGGTAGATGGTTTTTGGCATTGCTATTTTGAGGAATATTTCAAAAAGCAATATATTCTTATGTTATTTTGTATAGTGTATATGATACATTCAGAAGTGAGTTTAGAGAAAGAGGCATCCATTGTTTTGAGAAAATATCAGCTCACAAGAGGACAAGGTGATGAAATACCTGATATGTGTTCTATGAAGTCTTTAGTGGAAAAGTTTCCGTCTGTTCAAGAAAAGTAAAATGCAAGAAAAATAATGTATCAAAAAATAGGAAATGGCATGCTGGCTGCCAGGTAGAAAGTAGATTGAAGAAGCTAAGGATACTAACTGGCATATGAACATCAGGGGCCACAATGGCAAAAGTCATAGATATTTGGGAAGAAGTTGGAAGAAAACACAACAAAAATTGTGTGTTGAAGTTTAAATGTGACCAAAAATGATGATTTTCCTGCTTTATTTCAAACATGAGTAATATTTTCCCCACCAGAGCTCTGTGGGTGAGCACCTTCTTAGAGGCAATGAGGATGGGATAGAGTGTTAGTGGAGGAGTGACTAGGAAGGTGGACAATATTTGAAATGTAAATAAATAAAATAATAAAAAACAAACAAACAAAAACAAAAATGGATAAGCTTAAGAAACATATTCTAATGTGAGATTTTTTTATTTTGTTTTTGTTTTGTTTTGTTTTGTTTTGAGGGAGGAAATGTCCTTTTATGTTAAAAGTTGAACAGGTTCTCAATGCAAGGTAAATCATTCTGTAGAGAACTGTTTGTTTTTGAAAATATAATTCTTACAATTTGAAATGCATGCTGACCAGAGAAACAGACAAAGAGAAAAACAGACAGAGACAGACAGAAACAGAAACAGAGAAAGACAGTGAGACATAGTGAATCCCAAACATATCCAGTAATAAAGATGCAAGTATATCCTATGCCTGATCCAACAGACTAACTTATAGAATGAACACAGATACCTTTAGCTAAGAAGAAGGGAAAGTTCTTCCATTTTTCTCTAGAAGAAACACAACATAGGGAAAGAGGTGGATCATCTGAAGCAGTCATAGATCCATTGCAAGATCAGAATAGTAACCAGTTCAAAAACAGATATGGCAGATATATGAACATGTATACTGTCCATGTCTCCTGGGAAGTCTGTGTGAGCTATAATTTTGAAAACCATGTAGAAAACCTAGGGCACAATACCTGTCCCCAGATCCAAATTAGAGGCATACAGGATAAAATTGTTATGTTGTCATTGACTCCCTTAGGGAAAGAACTGTTTTGAAGCAAGCTTGAGAGTCCCTTCACCCTTTAAAAACAATGGTAGCAAATAGAACAAGTCCCCATCATTTGGTCCTGTTTAAAACAGTATGGGAAAACATAAAAAGAATTCTTTATATTTATGGATTATTTTCTAGCTCTGAATGCTATAACCTATTGAAGCCTTAACAAGTATAGTCCTATTTGAAAATGATGCTTATAATACAGTAATGCATATTAAAGGAAATGTTTAAGTAAGTCCCTAATCTAATGAGATTAATATTTCTCTTAATAGAGATACCAAAGTGCCCTTCCACTTCCCCAAATTGAAGCCATAGCAAGAAGAAGGTAGTCTGTAGTCAGTGAGATACTGACAGGATTGCACCATCAGAAGGCAACAGAGAAAAGCATTGTGTCAACATTTTGAATTTGAATTCCTAGCTTCCAAAACTGTGGGTAAATGTGTTCTCATTAAACCAATTTGTGCAATATTATTATGACAGCAAATGAATATTAAACAATGCAAATGTCTGTTAATACATAAAAATTATGAGCAGTGATTGCCTGATCACTAGTAGACTCACAAACTAGAAGAAGCCCAGGTAGGCTTTCTGCCCTCCAAACTTCTCTCTTATAATCTCAGTGCTTGGAAGCCCCTGTGCTCCTTTCTTGGTGATAATGGACTAAAACTCTGAACCTATAAGCCAGCCCCTATGAAATGGTGTGTCTTTCATGGTGTCTCTTTCCAGCAATGGAAACCCTATCCATGATCCTTGTTCTTTGATTTGCTATTCCCTAGCCCTCAACATGGGCATAGACTGCCCCCCCCCCCGAAGAGGGTTGGCCTAATGCTGCTTGTATTTTAATGCTAATTTGGGACCCCCAACACTGGTATTCCATAGAAGAAAGTGTACATGTGCACATAATAAGCTGAGTGACCCTGCCCTCTGTTAATTGTGATTGGTAGATAAAGGTGCCAACAGCCAATAGCTGGGCAGAGCAGACATAGATAGGGTTTAGGTTTCAAGAGTTTGAAAAGAGAGGACCATGATGACAAGGAGCACTGCCATGGAAAGAAGAAGAATGTGCAGGAGGGGAGAAGGAGAGCTGCTATTGGATAGCTGAACTATAAAAATGATCATGTGGGCTGACCAATCGAAGTTAAGAAGAGCCCAGATTGAACACAGAAATTAGTAAGTAGTAAATTGGGTTTATCAATAGGGAAATAGATTCTATCAGCACAGAAGGTAGGCAGCTGCCCAGCAACTGTGCTGCTTAATGCTATTTAAAAATATAAGAGCTGTGTGTTGTTTTACCCAGGAACATAAATGATCAAATGCACCAAAGAGGCCCCAGGATGCAATTTTTTATGTTTACTACTTCAATCCCCTCTACTAAAAAGAGGACAGACTAGGAGAAGTTCAGGTAGACTGCCTGACTGCCAGGCACAGCACACTCTATATCCAGTTGCCTACCCTTCTAGTTGCCATACTTCAGGCCCCAGCTGGATGGAGACTCCCTGCTATGCCAGAGACTACCCTGGACAGAGGCTTCCAGCCCAACTAGGGAAATTGCAGACTTAGAGAAGTAGAGGAAGCCTACCTATCAACCAAACTCCCCTACTATCTATTTTAGTGTCTCTCCACCATAAGCCCCCATCCCACACCCTCCTATTTGCTATTTTCCAGCCACCAACTGAATGTAAGACTACATACTTCACCAGAGACCATGCTTTCTGGTCAAACTCCTCCACCCCCTCACTATGTTGGCACTCCCCAACAGTATCACCATACCTGTGCACTCCTAGTTGCCTTTTCCCAGCCTACAACTGGGATGGAGACTCCCTGCTCTACCAATGCCCGCACAGACTCAGAGAATCTCAGGCCACACAGAGTAGAGACCAGAGAGGAAACAGAAACCAAGGTACAAAACACCCAGCCAACAAAGCCAAACTCACAAATAAGTACCTACATCTCTAATTACCCAAACTAAGATGTGTAGAGGCCAGTGTAAGAACCCAAGAAACCACAGCCAATGTATAAAGTCACCACCAGACATTACCTATACTAGTACAAGTGAGTCTGAATATTCCGATAAAACAAAAGCATAAGGAAAAGACCATAAAACACAGCTTTATGAAGACAATTTAAGTACTTAATGAGGAAATGAATAAATCCCTTAAAATTTTTTTTTAGGAAAACATAAACAAACAATTGAAGGAACCTTTTAAAAGACCAAGAAAAAGCTGTCTTCTCTCTGCTTCATCTTCTGGTCCACACTCCTAAGGGCAATACAGACCTGCACTCCATTCCCTATACCACAGCTTTGCCTTTATCTCTGGAGGACTGCTGCCACCTGTGACAACCACATGAGATCTACATGCTCCAGTAAACTGCCAGTGAGTGAGTGTCTGTGGAAATCCCTGAGGACTTAAGCACTTCCTGTACCCTCTGTCCTTCATATTCTGGTCCATATACCTACCTATAAATGTAGATCCTTACTCCATTCTCCCAGCCACAGATATACTTGAATCCCTGTGCCTTCTGTCACTGATGACAATCAGGCCTATGGCTATCAGGGACTAGCAGCTCTGCCTGTATCTCTAGGGGTCTACTGCCACCCAAGAAAACTAGAGGTCTGAAACCACCAGAGAACTTCCCTCTCCCTGCATCCCTGGAAGCCTTCTAACATCCAAAACAAAGAGCTCACAGAATCCTGCTACAATACCAGCCCCCCCCCCCACCTCCTAGTCTTACCATAGCACACAACCAACAGATATTCTGTGCTACATCAGACTTCAGCCTCGAGCAGAGATTCTGAGCTTTACTAGAGACTTCAAAAACTGTGAATAAACCCAGATAGGCTCCCTTTTCCCCAAATTTCCCCACTATCTCAATTTTCTCCCACCATATTCCAAGTCCTGTGCCCTCTTACTTACTCTGATCTGGCCCCCAAAAAGGCATAGACCCAACCCTCTAATAAAACCTGGGAGATTTGTATAAGTACAAATAGGCTGCCTGGCAGACAAAGTTCTCCACTCTGTCTATGCCTTCTCTATACCCACTTGCCTACTACTTCTAGCTGCCATACCCAAACTTATGGAACACAGTGAAAGCAGCACTAAATGGAAAGTTAATAGATCTAAATGCCTTCATTATGAAATTAAAGAAGTCTCATACTAGCAACTTAACAACACACCTGAAAAATCTCTAACAAAAAAGTAGCAAAGACAAGAGGATTACACAGTAGAAAATAGTCAAATTGAGGGCTGAAATCAACAAAAGAGCAATAAAGAGACCAATGCAAAGAATCAACTTTACAAAGAGTCACTGATGGAAGTCCCCAGAATTAATAGTAGGCAAAAACAGTGTTTATTTCACAGAAACAAACAATATGCAGGGAACAATCATTTATATAAAATGGCAACTCTGGGATGTGCTTGCAGGCTCCTTTTAAGTGCAGCTAGAGGAATTTTAGGGATGAGTAGGTCATTTTTAATATGATAGGCCAAGTAAGCGATGCTTTCATTAGTACATTTCCAAATGGGTGTTACATTAGTTTTGCCATTTTTGGTCAGGCCTTAGAGCGATTCCAGGAACAGTCTCAGTTTGGGGGCTGGCTATCTTTCTTGGGTAAATGTCAGGGTTATTGGTGATTAATGAATCCCTATATTTAATTTTTCCCAAGAAGCTAGGTCTGCTTTTTTGAGAAATTAAAACCTAGGCCTTGCTGTAAAATGGAGTGGGTTTCAGTCAGACCTGTCATTTTCCCCTTGAGTTGGGTCCCATCTCATATCTTTAATTAGGGTTTAGGAGTTTGAAATTGAGATTTTAATATCATGAGTTGGGCCATGAGCATTTGTTCCTTGACAGCCTTTATAAGTGTGCTGAGAATGTAGGTTCCACAAATTAGAGCAAGTAACAGCAAAAATAATGTCCCTGCTGATATGAATAGGAAGATATTGAGCAATGGAGACCAATTAAAAAGAGATTTATGGATATCCTAATCCATTTTAGAGGACCCACTGCACCCGGTGCAGTTGGTAAGGACACCCACCCTGCCCTCCCAAGTCCCAGAGCTACTGTTGGGAGCGTAGTGGACTCAGGGCTGATCACCCACCAAAATCTCTGCCCTCCCAAATACCACTACCCTTCTGTCCCTTCCACCCCTTCTCCCCAATCCTTGATGCTGGGGCAGACTCCTAGATGATCTGCTCCCTTGAAGACACCATATCCTGAACCATCCTAGAGGACCTGCTGCACTCAGAGCAGTTGAGGATCAGCTGCACTGATCAGGGCAGTTGGACAACAGCTTGACTGCTCCACTCAAGACCAACAGTCTGAAGGCCTTCCAGGAGAGTTACTGCAGCCAAGGCAATAGATCAGCAGCTTCTCTACCCCAGTGAAGAGCCCTCAGTTGGAGGGACCCACAGGTAGTCTGATACAGCCAGGGCTGCAGGTCTATCTGGAGACAGGAAGCAACCCAGGGACAAAAGAGGCAGACTCCAGACAGTTACCCACACAACAAACACAAGGATGGGAAAAGCAAGTGAAAGACCGTGAGCAACAGAAGCCAAAATACTTGGGAGTCATCAGAACCCAGTGCTCCCACAACAGCAAGCCCTGAATATACCAACACACCTGAAAATCAGGAATCTGTCCTAAAATCCTATCTCATGAAGATAATAGAGTCCTTTAAGGAGGATATCAATAACTCCATGAAAGAAATATAGGAAAACACAGGTAAACAGGTGAAGGAATTGAATGAAGTAATCCAAGACAAAAGTGGAAGTAGAAACAATAAAGAAAACACAAGTGGAAGCAAACCTGAAAATGGAAAACCTAGGAAAGAGGTCAGGATTTACAGATGTAAGTATTATCAATAGAATACAAGAGATAAGAGAGAATCTCAGGTGTAGAAGATATGGCAGAAGAGATTGACACAACTGTCAAAGAAAATTCAAAGCATAAAAATCTCCTAACCCAGAGCATCCAGGAAATTCAGGACACAATTAAAAGGCCCAATCTAAGAATAATCAGAATAGAAGAGAATGAAGATTCCCAGCTCAAAGGACCTGAAAATGTCTTCAACAAAATCATAGAAGAAAACTCCCCCAGCCTAAAGAAAGAGATGGCCATAAAGGTACAAGAATCTTATAGAAAACACACACACACACACACACACACACACACACAAAATGGGACTAGAAAAGAAAATCACATAATTATCTAAACATTAAAGGCACAGAATAAATAAAGAATATTAAAAGCTGCAAGGGAAAAGGGCAGAGTAACATACAAAGGTATACCTGTCAGAATTATAGCAGGCTTCTCAAAAGAGACTATGAAAGCCAGAAGCCTGATCAGAGGTCATACAGACTCTAAGAAAATTCAAATGGCAGCCCAGGATACTATTCCCAGCAAAACTCAATCAACATATATGGAGAAACTAAAATATTCCAGGACAAAACCAAATTCAAACAGAATCTATCTACCAACCAAGCCCTACAGAGGAGGAAAATTCCAACAAAAGGAAGGTACCTGCACCAAAGAAAGCACAAGATATTAAGCATCTCATAATAGAGCATAAAGCAGAGAGCCACAAGCACATAAAGCCACCTACAAAAAACAAACATACCAGGGACCAACAGTCATCTCTCTTTGATATCTCTCAATATTAATGGACTCAACTCACCTACATAAGCTAACAGACTGCATAGGCAAACAAGATCCAGCATTTTGCTGCATACAAGGAACACACCACAATAACAAAATCCTGAGTGAGGTAACTCAGATCCAAAAGGACATTCATGGTATATACTCACTAATAAGTGGATATTAGCCAAAATAAAAGTACAGAATACCCAAGATACAGTCCACACAACTCAAAAGGGTCAACAAGCTGAAGTGCCCAAGTGAAGACACCTCAGTCCCACTTGGGAGAGAGAAGAAAACTATTACAAGTGGGGAGGGAGAGACCTGGGAGAGAAAGTGTATGGGGGGAGTAGGGAGGCAGACAGTAAACTGATCTGGTATTGGGTGAGGGAAGAGGACTGAAGTCCTGAGGGCCAACAGAAAAAAATGATAAACAGGCAACCTTAGGAGATAGGAGGTTGTGGGAAACTCTCTACAATGCACCACAGACCTAGGAGATGAGAGACTCTCAGGACTCAAATAGAGGGACCTTAAATGAAATGCCCAACAGTAGAGAGAGGGACCATATACAGCCCACCTCCAGCAGGATGACAGGACATCAATTGAGGGAGGGGCTTGCCATCCCACAGTCACATCTCTGACCCATAATTGTTTCTCTCTGAAAGAATTTCAGGAATGGAAATGGAGAGGAGCCTGAGGAAAAGAAGGTCCTGTATCAGGCCCAAAGTGGGATCCAGCTCAAGGGGACGTCCCAAGGCCTGACACTATTACTGAGGCTGTGGAACACTCACAAAAAGGGACCTAGCATGACTGTACTCCAGAAGACCCAAGAAGCAACTGAAATAGTCAGATGCAGATATTTGCACCCAATCAATGGAGAGAAGCAGCTGACCCCTGTGATTGAATTTAGGAAGGCTGAAAGAAGCTAAGGAGAAGAGTGATTGTGTAGAAGGACCAGCAGTCTCAATTAATCTGGATTCCTGAGATCTCTCAAACATTGGACCACCAAACAAACAGCATACACCAGCTGATATGAGACCCCCAACACACATACAGTAGAGGACTGCTGGGTCTGTGTTCATTCGGATATGATGCACCTAACTCTAAAGAGACTGGAGACCCCAGGGAGTTTAGAGGTCAGACGGGTAGGTGGGTAGGTGGTGGTGGACATCCACATGGAAGCAGGTGGATGGGGAGGAGGTACAGGTTGTGGAACAATTGGAGCTTAGTGGGAGGAGGTAAAATATGGAGGGTAAAATAATTAATAATAACCAAAAAGAGAAAAGAGAGATTTATGTCTGTTTTTAGATTGTTGTTTCTTTTTATTTCTTTATCTTACAATCTTTTTCATACTATGAACATTGATTCTTTGATGTCCTCAGAATGTTTGGCAACAAACTATTGGTAGCATTGTTCTCCTGGTGCAAGGCATAGTCTGCCCTCTTGCAAGAACAGGAGGTGAGTCTGCATCTATTTCAGAGGGCAACTTCTGCTAGAGGAGACAGCCCTCAAAGTGTGAGATATATTTTTCTAACTCTGACAAGTCAGCATCAGGCTGGCCTGATTCAAAGCTCTATAATTTTTATCTTGGAAGGTCAGGACTGAGGCATCAATTCCTGTTGCCTCTTTAACACTAAATCTCAAAATGTTGGTATTGATGATGCTATGGCCACTTTTGTTAAGTTGGCAGAAAGGTAGGGACAGCCAGGTGTTTACCTCTTCATCTGTACAATAGAAGATTCTAGGGACCAGTTGGATCACTACACAAATATCTGGTCCCACATGATCAAGGATGTGTTGATGTGACTTGGTTCTCACCTCTGGAGCAGAGCCTGCAGGATATGGATTTCCTTAAGTGTTGATGATTGCCTTAGGCATAAAGCTTGTTTGCATAATAATGTATATATTCTTCTTTAAGTTCCTCCTTTGGGGAGTTTTCTCCCTGCCAAGATCAATGACTCAATGATAATCAGGAACAGCATGATTCCTGAAATCGAGAATATGTTTGTGATCTTCAGCAATATACAATGCTGTGATATTCATTGTGGGGAATTGCAGACTGGTCTCCAGTCGAGCTGAGGTCTGAACCCTGATGTTCATAATTCATCTACATGACAGGGTAGGCATTCCCTCATGCTCCTGGAACTCCAGCCCCTGCCTATGGTACCACCTCCCACAGCCCCCACAAGAGAAGCATGGTCAGTAGTCACGTAAGCAATGGCCCAAACTTCTGACCTTCAGGTTAAACTCCTCTAGCAACAGTGAAGACCATAAAAAGTGGTGCTCAGCCCACACCTCGCTCTCTTACTCTTATTCCTTTGTTCCCTCACTTCTCTCTCCTCTTCCCTTTCTCTTTGTCTTCTCCTCTCCTCTCTCTCTCTCTCTCTCTCTCTCTCTCTCTCTCTCTCTCTCTCTCTCTCCTACCTTCTCTCTTTCCCCAGCATTTCTATATTAAAGCTCTTAAAGAATAGTCAGTCCCCACTCTTTTAAGTTCTGCTTCACACTCTGGTTAGTGTTGGGAACCTCTTCCCCTATTCCCTCTCTCCCACAACCCTGGTGGCTTTAGCAAAGTAGCTCCAGGGGGGTATCCAGGCAGGGCTGCCCCTTGACCACACCCTGAAGAGTGGGATAGAGGACGTCCCACCCACAGATGAGTGGATAGAGTAAGTAGCAGCCTTCCCACGCCTGACTGATCAGAAAATAGGGAAACTCTGGCGGGGCAGTAGGCATCTTTTCCTCCCCTATTTTCCCCAGGGCCACCAGCCCCCCCCCTTTTATTTTGTTCCCAACAATTCATGACAGCCCTTAAGCTAGAGAAAGAACTGTGAAAACATGAGTTTGAGAAAACATAAATCAGTGCTGAACTATTCTTTAAAGGATTTCTCAATTATGCAAAATTTAGGGATGCCAATTGTATGAGGTGCTTCATAGACCTGAAAGAACTGAGGATGCTGCACTAATGAGTAAGCTTAATCAGAAAGATATTAAGAAAGGAGACCGACTAATCTCAAGCTTTACTATGGAGCTATAGTAATAAAAACCGTGTATTAGCACAATTACAGATAGGTTGATGAATGGAATCAAATTGAATACCCAGATATAAATCCACACACACTCAGACACCTGATTTTTTTTATTAAAAAAAGAAATCAGAAATACAAAATTCTTGGGCTTTTGTCTTTTACTCTTTATTGTAAAGTGCTGGCCCCCAAGACCTGAAATCTGCATGTAGTCCCTGGGAGCTTGCCCCCTAGTTAATTCTGATTGGTGAATAAAAATATCCACAGTCAGTAGCTAGGCAGAAGAGACATAGATGGCATTAAAATTTTACAGACTTGGAGGGAGAGAACAAGTAGGAGGAGGAAGGAGGAGAGCCACCATGGAAGAAGAAGAAGAAGATTCAGGAAGGAGGAGAGCTGCAATGGGTTAAGGACCCAGAAAATGTGGCCCAGAGGGTTGACCATCTGGGTTAAGAGCAGCCCAGAGGGAACATAGTAAATAGTAAGTTATAACTGGTGGATATGAGAGTAGATTCTATCAGCATAAAGGGTAGGCAGCTGCCCAGCTACTGTGCTCCCTAAGGCACATTTTAAAATATGAAGACTGTGTGTTTCTTCTAGAAAAATTAATGGTCGCAGGCAGGGAAGCAACTTTGAGTTGGAATTTTTAATATTTCCTACTATGCACAATAATGGAAGAGCTTCTTCAACATATGGTGCTGGTCTAACTGGATGTTGGCTTGTAGAAGAAGATAAATAGATCCATATCCATCACTCTGCACAATACTCAAGCCCATGTGGATCTAAGATCTCAACATAAAACCAGATACACTAAACCTGATTGAAAGGAAAGTGGGGAATAGCCCTGAATGTATTAACACTGGAGACAACTTCTTGAGCAGAACTCCAATTAGAATAGTTAATAAATGAGAAACACACACACACACACACACACACACACACACACACACACACACTCCCATAACATTAATAACTAAAGAATAAGAAACCATGAATTTGAGAATGGGTAGATGTGCCCATGGCAGGAGTCTGAGAAAAAGGGAAGGAGAAATAATGTAAATATAGTGCTTACATATAAGTCATTCAAAACAATTTTTAAAAGAATGTCTTTTAATGGACTTATGAATAAACAAGAAAGAGCAGGTGTATGTGTGTGTATGTGTGTGTTTGCATTGTCATGAACTGGTGTATATGATATATACTTATGTAACAAACAATTTAATGAAGAAATAATATCCTATATAATGACCTTCTAGTGAGATTTTCTACATGTAAGACATTTTATTTTATTATAATTATCTAATGCATTTAGCTAAATTAAAATTTTATTCTCAGAATAATTCATTATAACACAGTATCACTAGGTAATAATGGGCCAGTTAGTTGATTTTGGCAAATATATACCAAAACAAAACTATTATGATCATTCTAGTGAGGTTCCAAACACACCATTCCAGCCAATATGATCCAGAGACAATTGTTAATATCTTTTTTTTTTTTTTTACCATGTGTTAATTCAACTCTGGAGGTAACTCTAGAAAGGGCAAAAAAGTTGCTTCATTTCCTGTCTCAAACTCCACTAATGGTGAAGCTTGTTGTGGTGTGGTACTGGGGTTAGCTCTATGTTTATTCTTCCAATAGTCTCAACTGCAGCTGGTAACAAGCCAACAGTACTGGATCTGTATTAAACGGAGTGTTGATGGTGGAGGTAATAGTATGTCCTCAGCCTTAGACTAGATTCTTGTTCTGGTGCTAATGCTGCAACTGCAACTGCAACACCTCTGACAGTAGCTATAGAGCAAAAAGTGACAACAAAACTACATTTTGTACAACCCTTATTCAATAATTCTTCCAGGGACAGTAAGTAGCCAATAGAAACATGTGCCTTGAGACAGTTTCCCTTAGTACAGCCTTGTCTGTCCTTGTGGGAACTAAAAAGGGGGCCCAGGGGAAGAGAGCGAGGAAAGACCCACGCCCCGCTGGAGTTGCACCTATGCTCTGGACAGGTGGACATGGGAGGGCTGCCACATGCTTTCCACTCAGCACCGGGTGGGCATCCAAGCCTCTGACCCACTCTTTGGGGTGGGGTGGACAAGGGCCAGCCCAACCTGGGGGCCCNAGGGGAGGGGAGGGTAGGGTAGGGTGAGAGAAGTGAGAGGTAAGAGAACAAAAGAATGAAAGAGGAGTGAGAGAGGAGAGAAGACAAAGAGAGAGGAGTGAGAGGGTGAGAGTGAGTAGTAAGAGAGCAAGGAGAGGCCTAATAACCCATTTAAAAGTATATTGCTATCTTTTTGTTGCTAGGTAACTGGGGAGGAGTTTAGCCTGAAGGTCAGAAGCTTGGGACATTGCCTACATGACTTCTAGCCATGCTTCTCTTGTGGGGGCTGTGGGGGGTGGTAACTTAGGCAGGATCCAGAGTTCCAGGAGCATGAGGGAATGCCTACCGTGTCATGTAGGTGAATTATTACCCTTCAGACCTCAGCTCAACTGGAGACCAGACTGTCTGTGCATAGCTCAATGACCCACATGTCCTCTCTTACATAATTTTCTTCATCACTGCCTCTCACGGGTACTACAGGAGGGACAAGATAAAGTGAACATGATGCACACTGTCTGAGACAAGTGGGTTAAAATGTTTCAAAGCTGCCATCTCTTTCAGTCCAGTACTGTGATGGAACTCAAAAGAATATTGTAGATACTATCCTTGAGGGTTGCCCAAGATAGAGGACACAACAGAAATTATACTGATCGTGTCATCAGTCTGCACCTGAAATTTCCTTCCCTATTCCTCTCATGGAAGCTCCATTGGGTGCTGGGTTCCTAAACACCTGAAGCTATTTTGGGACTTGTTCATCCCTCCACTATACTTACTCTCTTTGCTCTGACATTGGTAAGCCTAATTATCCAGCCTACACTTACAAATTGCTTCCATTAGTTGGTGCCTTGGATAATATATACTTTCTGTAGTGACATTGATACTACTCTCTTGTTTCCTCTTCATTTGAGAATAAACTCCAGAAAAACAAGGAAGAGTTCTGGTCTCCTATTTTTATGGTAAGCTGGAACATGGTAGATAAAAAATATTGGGTGTGTGTGTGGCAGCTTTGCATTACTGGAGACTGTTCAGCTTAGATTTGACAAAGTAAGAATGTATATCATATAGCTTATTCTTTGGGTCTCATCTTCTATTTGATAATGCCTTAGCTAATAGCAATGGCATGCCATACTCCATTCCCACATGTATCTTAGCACAGAGGTCTATGCAGATTCTAACTCATTACACTGATGATATCTAGGTAAGAAAATACCATACCTCTTTGCTTATCTGTATGTGGACTTCTAAAGATCTTTTTATTGGGGTTTCTCCTGGGCCCTTAATTCTATACCAGAAGACAATGTGTAGGCTTCTATGTAGTAGTGCAGTTATGGTTAGTATAACTGTGGAGAACATTATTTTCAAATTTATATCAACTGTACTGGAGCAAGTTAAAGAAGCACAGTATATGCAAACTACATAAAATATATGGAAAACCAAAAATGTAATATTTTACTATATAATGCCTAAGTCTAGTCCCATACCTTCACATAGTTTCTCTTTTAATTATCTATTCTTATTTTTATTTTCCATTAATTAATTTATTCATTCATTTAATATCCTAGTCACTGCATACCCTCCCGTGGCCTTCCTCACACTGTCACACCCCTCCCCCACCAGCATTTTCCCACATCTCATTGTCCTCTCAAAGGGTGGAGACTTCAGCTCTGTACCCACCCGCCATTATCAAATCAAGTCTCTGCATGGCTCCCACTGATTCCAGACAAAATACCTAGTCAGGGGAAAGGATTCTACATACATTCAACAGCTTTAAGAACATCTCCTGCTTCAGCTGCTAAGGTAACCACACGAAGATGGAGCCTTACATCTACTACATATGTGCAGAAATGCGGGCCTTGGTTCATCCAGGGTATGTTCTTTGGTTAATGGTTCAGTTTCTGAGAGCCATGAAGGGTCCTGGTTAGTTAACATCATTGGTTTTCTCGCAGAGTTCCTATCCACTTCTGGGACTTCAATCTTTCCCCCAACTTCTCCATAAGAGTCCCAGCGATCCATTCAATATATGACTGTGGCTCTCTGAATCTGTTTCAGTCAGCTGCTAGGTGGATCCACCCAGAGGACAGTCATGCTAGCCTCCTGTCTGCAAGCATACCAAAGTATCAATCATGAAAAGTATTTGTTTTTGCCCATGGGATGTATTTCAAGTTGGGCCACTTATTGGTTTGCCATTGCCCTCGTCTATGCTTCATCTTTTCACTGCATTTCTTGTAGACAGATCAAATTTGGGGTCACATTTTTGTAGGTGTATTTGTGTCCTTATCCTTCCACTAGGCTTCCTACATGGCTAGAGGAGGTAGTCACTTCAGGTTTCATATCACCACTGAGTCTCAGTTAAAGTCATCCCCAAAGTCTCTTGGTAGTGTCCCCCACCCCAGGTCTCTGGCATATGCTAGAGTTGCACGCCACTCCTCCACTCCTTTGAGCAGCAGATCTCCATTCACTCTCCTTGCCCATTGGCCTTCTTTCCTGTCTGTCCACAAACACAATCCCTGACCCAACAATCCCCTTTTACCATTCCCTCTTCTACCCTGTTATTTTCCCCCAATCTGCCTTCTATGACTATTTTATTCCCCCTTCTAAGTGAAATTCAAGGATCCTTATTTGGGCTTTCTTTCCTGTTTAGCTTTTTTAGGTTTGTGGAGCATAGAACTCCAAAAGTTCTTTTATTGTTCTCAATTCGTTTAGCTAGCCTGGAAATGAATTTTTTTTTAATATGAAGTTGAGATTTGTTAATTTCAAGGACTGTATAAAATAGCATTGGTATTTTTATGGAAATTGAGCTGAACCTGTATATTAATTTTAATAAAATGACCATTTCACTATGCTAATCCTAACTATCCATGAGCATGAGCTAACTTTTTATCCTCTAATGTCTTCTTCAATTTTTTTTTTTGCTGAAACTTGAAGTTCTTCTCATATAGATTTTCCAGATTGTTTGCTTAGAGTCACACCAAGTTATTTTCTTTTATTAGTAGCTATTTTGAAGGGTATTCTTTTCCAATTTCTCTTTCATCCCATTTATTATTTGTGTAGAGAGGGTTACTGATTTCTTTCAGATTATTTTATATCCAGCCAAATACTGGACATAAATACTGCTAGAACTTTAGATGTTAATTATATATACTATCATTTGTCCTCCAATAGTTATATGCTGACTTCTTTATCTCCAATTTATATCCCCTTAATCTCCTTTTGTTTTCTTCTTTGTCTAGCTAGAAATTAAAGTGCTATATTGGGTCAATAAGGTTAGAGTGGGCAGATTTGTCCAGTTCCTGATTTTAGCAGAATTACCTGAAGTTTCTCCACATTTAATTTGAAACTGTCTATGTGCTTGCTGTTTATTGCTTTTACTATGATTAAGTATGTGTCTTGTATTCCTAATCTCTCCAGAACTTCTAATGTGGAGATGTGTTGAACTTGCTCAAAGGCTTTTCATCATCTGAGATGATCATGTGATTTTTTTCAGTTTGTTTATATGGTGGATTACGTTGGTGAATTCTTATATATTGAACCATCCTTGCATCCCTAAGATGAAGCCTATTTTGTCATGGTAAATTATGTTTTTGATGTGTTCATTGATTTGTTTTTGAGTATTTTATTAAGTATTTTTCATCAATATTCATAAGAGAAATTGACCTGAATATCTTTTTCTTAGTTGAGTCTCTGTGTAGTTTAGAATTCTATGGATTCATAGAATAAATGTGGCACTGCACCTTCTGTTTCTATTTTATGGAATAGTTTGAGGAATGTTGGTATTAGCCTCTTTGAAGGTCTGGTTGAATTATGCACTAAAACCATCTGGCCCTGGAATGTTTTTGGTTGGGTTGGGAAAGTTTTAATGATTCCTTCTATTACCTTTGGGGTTGTGGGATCATTTAAGTAGTTTATGCAATCTTGATTTAACTTGATAAGTTGTATCTGTTTCAAAAATTATACATTCCATTTAGATTTGACAATCTTGTAGAGGACAGTCTTTTGACAAAAAAACCAAAGGATTTGTTTAATTTCCTCAGTGTCTGTTGTTATGTCTCCATTTTCATTACTGATCTCATTAATTTAGATATAGTCTTTTAGCATTTTAGTTAGTTTTGTTAAGAGTTTGTTTATTATGTTGAATTCTTAAAAGAACCAGCTCTTGAATGTGTTGATTATTTGTATTGTATTGATTGATTTCAGCCCTGTCTTTGATTATTTCCAGCCATCTAATCTTATGTGTGTTGGCTTAGTTTTGTGCTAAAGCTATTAGGTGTGCTCTTAAAATTCTAGTATTAGTTTTCTCCAATTTCTTTCTGATGGTTATTTAGTGCTGTGAACTTTCCTCTTCATATTGCTTTCATTGTGTCCCATCACTTTGAGTATGTTGTGCCTTCATTTTCACTGAATTCGAGAAAGTCTTTTATTTGTTTATTTATTTCTTTTTGATGGTGTGGTCATTGAGTAGATTGGAAAACTGTGACTGTATTCTACCATTGTACTAAGAGCACTCCTAGGGCTAAATTTAAAAGCCAAGGATTTGTTTCTTTGGCAGAGGAGATTTCAACACACTCTAAAATTGATACTGCTGTGTAGTAACACACAGTTATTCTTATGCAAATTTAAAATAAAAAAGAATGAATGGGGCAGGCAGAAGTACAAAAGGTACAGTTGGAAAATGAAATGACACTGGAAAGCATTATGTTACAGCTAAAGACTTGTGTTAGAAGAAATGCTGGAACCAAGAAGGGAATTGTTGTTATTAAGGGAATGCCTGATTTGTGCTGAAATCAAGGGAGGTGTGCCCTTGGAATAAAACCCTACCCACATACTCTTGCTACATCTGAGGAAGAGGACAGAGGTTTTCCTGGTCAACAACAACAAATAGAAACCTCCTCAAACATGGCTTAAGGGGGACATAATCTATAACAAACTGACAAACAAACTTGGCAATGTCATCCATCTGACAATGATTTAGGAATGAAGGGACCATGGAACCCTTTTCTGCAGTTTCATTGAGACTTTGTGGCCTGTCCTTGTAAAGAATCCCTGAAATGCTACTGGGTAAAGCTGTGAAATTGAAGCCTGGGCAGTGTTGGAAGCCCCCAAGTTGTTGAAGATGTTAACAACATAGGATATCTGTCAATGGTACCTGCAATCAAGGAATATACAGCCAATAAGAGAGGTCTGTGATGCTAACATGCCGCAGACCCTCTGGATCCCTTATCTGCGTGGGTCGAGTTCTCTTGAGGAAGTGGGCAAAGTTTCGGCTAGTGACAAACAGACACCGACACAAGGGAGTGTGAATCTGAATGTAATGTGTCAAATTGAGCATCAGACTTTTATACAGAAGAAAATGGGGAAGTTAGGTGACACAGAACCAACTGGGATAAGATTCAAGGTTAACAACTGGTATCAAAAACAATTCCACTTGAGGTCAGCTTAAACTTAGAAGCCAGGAGCAAGGGCTTCATACCCTTCTCATAGTCCACCTTCCCCCTAGGCCATTGTAAATACTTGTATCTGGGTGTAACTCAGCTAGCTATAGTTCTAAGTATCTAGTCTGGTTCCTTCTCAAGTCGCAAACTTTCTTATTCCTAGGTAGTGGTGAATTCCTGTGTAGGGCAGTGACTTAGCTATACATGCTCAAGGTTGGATCAAGGGCTGCCTAGAATCTAACTTAGCTATATGTTAAAATATGAATCCTTAGAAGCACTTATAATGAAGGGGAAAGCACACAGATCTGTTTACCAACTAATGCAAGGATGTTGGAGGATTCTTTGTACAGGATGCCACAATTCCAGGAGACTAAGTTTCCCTGAGCTTTTTGCCTTGGGACTGCTCTCAAACTTTACAGCCTGTCACATGGGTTGCTACTGGAGTGGATGTAGCACTAACAGAATGATGGATGGGCAAAGCCCTTGGCTCCTAACATAAAGCTATAGGATCTGGAGTCATCTACTGATTTTATGTCTTGTTTTGATCTAGTATATCTTCACCACGTCCCCATCCCTCCCTTTTGGAATGGTAATGTATATTCTATGCCATGGTACATTGTAAGTTTTTAATTTGCTTTCTGATATTACAAGGAGACTCAATTATAAATTAATTGCCTTGAGCCTAAGAGGCAACTTTGAACTTTAAAACAGTGTTCAAACCATTAAAGATGATAGGGACATTTGTAAGTTGAACTAAGAGCATTTTATATTATGATATGGCCAGAAGACTACTATGGAGTTCAACGAGTGGAATGTGGTGCTTCGAATGTTGACCTCCCCACCCCATAGTCTCAAGCATTTAACTACATTGTAGTATACAAATAACTAATACATTCCACAAATGGTATTTCATTCATTGTAATATAAATTTAAAAAACCCATGTCAGTGGATCTCATGGGCCTTAAGGTACAATGTTCTATTTTTATTTTTCTAAATAGCCATGTTGTCAAACTGCTTTCTCAATATTTATGTTTATACACATAGATGTACACTGCTCTCACCCTTGAACAAAGAAGATTTCCTCAGTGAAGTGCTTAATGCAGAGGCTTATAACAGACCAAAGTCCTGAGAATGACTCTGAAAGCTCAGCTATAAATGTGTTGCCTCCATCAAATTCTCCTCATCTGGACTCAGGAAATATGACTTAAAAAGAGGGCAGAAATAGTATAAGAGCCAGATGATAATGGAGAAAGTTGTAAAATCCTGTCTTCTACATTTCTCATGTCCACTGAACAGTAGCTATGGTTACCTTGTCTGCACAAGACTCACACAACATCAATCCAGTTAGTATCCTAGTATACATAATGGAGGTGTTCCAGAAGTCCCACCACTGTCACAGTAGCTATAGGCAGGTGATAGCTAATGAGGAAAGGTCATTTTTTTTGGCAAATCTTGCCACTAATATGTTCCCAGGTCATAGTAGATGGCCCCACACCCTTTTGCACATAAACAATATTAATCAGACTCTGTGATAGAGACAAGTTACCTCCTTCTCTAGAGGTACTGGGAGGTTGTTATGATCAAAGTATATTGCAAACATGTATGAAATGTTCAAAGAATAAAATAAAAAATACTATTTAATGAAACAGGAAATAATTTTTCATTAGTAAAGAATGAAATGATATCATTTATGGGGAAAAGATAGAATTGTTGACTATTGTGTTACATGTCCCAGACTTCCAAAGACAAGCCTCACAAATTTTCTGTCATATGGAATTTTGATAAAAGATGCCATGAAAGTAAAAAGAGGCTATTAAGGGATGTAATGAGTAAACAGAAGAGAGTGTAACAGAGGTCAGTATCCTTAAACCACATTTTATACATTATATAAATAACTTAAAACTCATCACATTGAGACAGGCATGATGGTGGAAGTCTTTAATCCCAGCACTCACAAGGAAGAGACAGCAGATCTTTGTGAACTAAAGACTAGCCTGGTCTACATGAATTACACGATCCTCATGATCTCTATGAAATATAGATTCAGCATTGTCTCAGTAGCTGTGCTGTTCACAGCCTTCCATACCTGTGTCCAAGGCAAGTTTGTGAGACCCTGATTCTAAAACAAAGAAACAAACAAACAAAAAGCATCACTTCATACAATTACTATGCACTAATAAGAAAGAAACAGTTAAGACATTTTCTTTCAGAATAAAGAAGAAATAATTGACAAAGGACCAAAGGTACTTTAGCACTTATAGTATTGATTTCTGTCATTTAATCCTAGTGATTTTTAAATGAACACTTTAATAGTATTCATTAGAATGCAAGATATATGAATAAATATAATAGTATAGTATAGTATAGTATAGTATTATATGCACATTTATTTTAATGATATTATATGTATAATATTTTCCTTAGACGTTATCTCAGTTTATATTAGTATGAATAAACATTTCAGTGACAGAAATAATAGCTCAGATTCAGAAATTTCCAAGTGATCCACCACTCTAACAACTCAACTTCACATACAATAGTTTGAGAAGAACATCTACTAAAATTGCTAGTGTATTAGCAGAACACTAAGTTCACTCTACTTGAATATATTTCTTCATCATAATCACTAGATATGAAAATATCTTTCAGAGTAATGGGCTACCATTAATTAAGCTAAATACCTTTCTCGATAAGGTTTTCCAAGAAGAAAAACATGGGTTCAACCTTTCAGATGGAAATAGAGGACAATGAATTTATTAAATTAAATGTAGAGCCCACTTCATTTTAGAACCCAAATATACTTGGATTAAAATTTTTAGGTTAACTCTTACAGATTTTAATACAAGTATTGTATTTACATCACTTCTACAACCCTCTGCACATAAGCACCCTACCCCCATAGAGAACTGACTAATGCCACACAATTAAAGCACCATATGAAAGGCCATTCTAAACACTTTCTTCCAACTTTTATACTTCATATAAACTTGATCTTCTTCAACAGAGAGGTACCCAAAGCCCCTTTCTCCACTTAGACCCTGGACCCATTTTATCTGCCTGTTATCAATGGACCACTGAGTTAGGAAGAAAAAATAAGGTAACTGCATACTTAATAGCAATTTAAGACTATGTTGCAAAAAATTGAACAATAAAGAACAAATTATAAAATGATGAGAAAACTATGTGGGAAGAAGGAAAAGCTGTTACTATATATGAAATTTGAGCAAGGGATGGATCTATAGTGTTGATTTCATAGTGGAGGGACAAGGGATGATGATGACGGAGTTCATAGTACAGAAGTAGTACAGAAACAAACTCTTGAGTGCCTATACCACAAAATATGACAAACATTTAGGAGATAGTCCCATTCATTATACAACATGCATTTTACAACACATACATGTATCAGAACATCCCTTCTTATAAAAATGTATATCTTCATGTGTCAATAAAAATGAAAAGTGTATTACAAACAAGAGACTGGACAATTCCCTGCATGGATAGAGGTCTCAGAATGGTGACTCTAATGTGTACATAAGAAGACAGAAGACATCAATGTGAGGCTAATGAACCCCACCCTGCAGTAAACATAACCAGTTCATTGGTGGTGTGTCAGAGACACAGTATCTGTTTAAGCTTTCTATCAGCTAAAAATTCAAATATTGTTGAATTAAATACAAAAATAAGATCAAGTTGTACATAGTGGTTGCTGCCATTAATCCCAGCACTTAGGAGGCAGAGGTAGGCTGATCTCTATTCAAGGAAAACCTTATCTATATATCAAATTCTACAAAATCTAGATCTACATAGTGAGACAATTCAAGTTGATTTTTTAAATGAAAATAATCCCATCTAAAGAATTTTTTTCATGAGGTGAAAAACTGAGAAAATAGCTTTTCTGCATATCCTACCAGCTATCTAAATAAAAAGAATAGTGTATTTTAAAAACACTGTACTTTAAATTTGGGGGGAAAGATACCATGTGCAAAGGGAAATACAGAAAGAACATATGTATATTGGTTTTGGAGACCCCTTTTGCAAGATTATAAAGATCAAGCCAAGAGGTTAGTGTATCATACAAGTTATATGCAAGAAGGTCAGAGTAAAATACCTTTAAGATGGATATTCAGAGATAATATATTACATATGCCAATCAAGGAGAAGACCTAGGCAGGTAAAGAGATGCAGAAAGTGCATCATTTTTTTCTGCTGAGGATATTTCTCAGTGCTCTTTTCATATCCCGATTCCTCAGACTATAAATAAAGGGATTCAGCATGGGTGTGACCACAGTGTACATCATAGCCACAATGGCATCCTTGTCATTAGTGTTATTAGATGAGGGAACACAATATAATCCAATGACAGATCCATAGTACAAGGAAACCACACAGAGGTGAGAGCCACATGTGGACAAGGCTTTGCGGATTCCCTTGATGGAGGGAGTTTTCAGAATGGTGACACCAATGTAGCCGTAAGAGATCAGAATGCATATGAATGGAAGGGTAATGACCACATTACCTAAAACAAGGATGACCAGGTCATTGATGGTGGTGTCTGAGCTTGACAGCTTAAGCAAGGCAGAGAGGTCACAGAAATAGTGGGGGATGATATTGTTTCTAAAGTGAGATAGGCGAGCCAAGAGAAGGGTGTGGACAAGAGCATTGACTAAAGATAAGGCCCAGGACACTACTACTAGAAGAACACAGAGGCTCAGATTCATGATGAGGGTATAGTGCAGAGGATGGCAGATGGCCACATACCTGTCATATGCCATGGAAGGTAGAAGAAAGCTATCAATGCTTCCAAAAACTATAAAAAAATACACCTGGGAAATACACCCAGTATATGAGATGGACTGACTGTGTGTCAGCATATTCACGAGCATCTTTGGAACTGTGACTGATGAGAAAGAGATGTCAGTGAGGGCCAAGTGGCTGAGGAAGAAGTACATAGGGGTGTTGAGGTGAGAGTCCAACCTGATGAGCAGGATGATGAGCAGGTTCCCCAACACAGTTGTCAGGTACATGGCCAGGATCAGGGCAGAGTACACAGCTTGGTCCTCTGGTCGAATGGGTAGCCCCAGGAGGATGAACTCAGACACAGTGCTCTCATTATCCATCCTCATGCTTTAACTCTTCTGCTGTAAGTAAAAGGAGGAATGGGAAAGATAGAGAAGTTATTTATCTAATACACCATGGGAACATTTTATGAATCATCAGTAATAAAAATAACACTAGTTTGGGAACAAGTATGAGGACTTTTGTCATAGTAATAAGATAGTGATATTTTGGAATGAGACACAGATTGCTAACTTTGAAAACAATAGAATGTATTTTAGAAGGAAATAAGGAAATTCAGAACAATTATCAAATCAGATCTAGTTCCATCTCAAGGTACCTGGATTTCACCAAGACAATTTAAAATTAAGGAATTAGCATGTAAATTGTTACCAATAAAAGGAGTCTTCAACATGATTTTAATGATTATTATTTTATTTTAACCTTTCTTGAATGCACTTTCATAAAGCTCTCTACACATTAAATCCAAGAAATGTAATCCACAGAGCTTCTTTGGATCAGTAAAATATAAGGATCAGGGGGAAATTAGGGGAAGTAGCATGTGCAGATGATCAATGCTTTAAGGGCATTAAGTCTGTGCCATCATTACACTGGACCAATAACAGCATGTAAGAAGCTATGAGTTCCTCACAAAGTAACAGTTTCTTAGTCAATGTGGCCACTCTTCCATCACTCTTCCTAGGCTGTATCAAATGACTTATATTACAAGTTAGCATCCTCAGCACAAACCTAAGCACTGCATTCAAGTACACAGAACACCTGGAAATTCTAACATTCGTGCCACTGCTTAGATTAGACAAGACTATTCCTTGCAAAAGCAAATTTCACCTGTTTTATTTTTAAGCTAGGTTTTTAAGCCAAAGATTATTTTTGTACGAATTTCTTACTTGTTTTTTCTGTTGCTAACCTGACATTCTCTTTTTTTCTGTTATCATTCCCTCCACAAGTGAGCAACCACTAAACAAGAGGAAAAAGAAGATGATAAAATTAGAGTATAGCTATGAAGTCTTCCAACTTGGTCAATACCATCTTTAAAATGTCTATGTATCATCAACTCATTCTGTAGAAAAATCAGTAAATGTGATATTATTTGAATTAATTTCATTCACATTTCTGTGTCCATAATAATTACTTTACCACCATGAAAACTTTAATTATCTACCTATCCCCCAGTAGATTGTTTCTAATATTATGCTATTTTGATCAATATTGCAATAAACAATATTATTCTTATGGTATTTTATATACTATACATGATATATTCTAAAAGGACTTTAAAGAATTACATGATTTCAGATAACATCAGATCACGAGAGACCAAAGTGATGAAGAAGCTGATATATGTTCTCTGAAGAGTCTGTACTGGAATTACCTACATAGAAAGATTGTAAAAATGAGTCTCTATGTAAGAATTTTGAAGGAGAGTGCTAGGGGTTTTAAGAAAGAAGGAAAACACAAGGTAACAGAAAAATCACAGATATGTAAAGTTTGAAAAATATAGGAAAATCAGGCAAGTTTAATGGCTAATTCACTGTGGAAGAGAAGTTTCCATCTGTTCAAGAACAGTAACACTCAGGAAAAATAAAGTAGCAGAAAATAGCAAATAGATGGCTGGCTGCCAGGTAGAAAGTAGGTTGGAGAAGCCAAGAATCCTAGCTAGCATATGAATACCAGGGGCTATTATGGCAAAAGTCACAGGGATTTGGGAAAAAGTTGTAAAAACAATTCAACAGAAAAGTTTTAAAAGCAATACAACAGAAATTGTGTGTTGACATTAAATCTGAGCAAAAAAATATTTTCCTGCTTTTGTCAAAAATGGAAAAGTTTAGGAAAAATATTCTTTAGAGAGGTTTTTGGGGGAAGGAGTGCTATTTTAACTCAAAGATTGGTCACATTCTCAGTGCAATGTAAATTGCTCTATAAAGAACTGTTTGCCATTTTATTGTGTATTCCTTGCAATTTGAAATGCATGCTGACCAGGGATACAATGAAGATGAGAGAGAGAGAGAGAGAGAGAGAGAGAGAGAGAGAGAGAGAGAGAGAGAGAGAGAGAGGATGGCAGACGGAAAGACTCTGAGAGACCCAAGCACATGTAGTGATACAGAATTTTGTACATTCTATGCCCTGATCTGACAAGGTAACTTAGATGGTGAACATATATATCTTTAGTTAAGAAGCTTGGGAAATTTTCTCTCAAAAAAAGAAAAATACTAACCACAATATACGGGAAGAGCTGAGTCATCTTAAGTAATCATACATACAATGCAATGATCAGAAGAGTAGTAAGTTCAAAATCAGATAGCACAGATATATGAACATGTATTAGTCCATGTCTCCTGAGAATTCTATGTGAGACCTGATTTTGAAAACCATATAAAGAAACTATGATGCAATTCCTATCCTCAAATCCAAATTAGAAGCATATAGAATAAAATTGTTATGTTGTCATTGACTCCCTTAGGGAAAGAATAATTTCGAAGCAAGTGTGAGAGTCCCTTCACCTTTGAGAAACAATGGTAACAACCTTAATAAGATTCCCCATCATTTTGTCCTGTTTAAAATAGTATGGGAAAACATAAATGTTTCTTATATTTATGCATTATCCTCTAGCCCTGAATGCTGAAACCCTTTGAAGTCCTATCAACTATAGTTCTATTTGAAAGTGATGCTTCTAATAAACTAATGAATATTAATAATTGTGTTTAAGAATTTGGTGTTTCTCTTAAAAGAGATGCCAGATTGCATCTGCCATCCCTCAAACTGAGGCCATAGGAAGCAGACATCAATCTGTAGTCAGTAAGTTAATGACAATATTGCAACATCAAGAGGTAACAGAGAAAAACTTTTCTATCAACCTTTTGATTTTGAACTTCTAGCTTCCAGAACAGTGGAACATGTAATTCCATTACGATACTTTGTGGCATATTGTTCTGACAGTGCTTGGATATAAGCAATGTAAATATCTGCTTATTTATAAAATATATGAGCAGAGATTCTCTGCTTTACTAGAGGCCTTACAGACTGGTAGAAACCCAGGTGGGCTTTCTAGCTTCCAGATTTCTCCTCTTTCACTATCTCAGTGCCCCCCACTCCTAGTCCCTTACTGTGGTGATAAGAATATACTGGGCCTAAAATCAGTGGTACTGTTAAGAGTCTTGGCCTTGTTGGAAGAAGTGTGTTACTCTGAGGGTTGGCTTTTAAGCTCCGCACAGTGTAGAAGAATCGGTTTTCTCTTAGCTGCATTCATACCAATATGAAGAACTCTCAGCTGCGACTTTGCCTTGCTTGAGCTGCTATGTTTCTGCCTTGATGATATTGAACTGAACCTGTGAACTTTTAAACAAGCCCCACTTAAATGTTATCCTCTATAAGAGTTGCCTTGGTCATGCTATCTTTCCACAGCAATGGAAACCCTAACCAAGATGCTTGCCCTCCTACTTGCTGTTTCCCAGCCATCAAAAGGGGCATAGACTCCCCCACTAATAGACACAGGGCAGACTGGAAAACATCCAGGTAGACTGCCTGCCTGTCTGCCTGCCAGGCTCTGTCCAAAATATCTCCATTTTCCAAGTCTTCTAGTTTCCATAGCCTACATCCCAGCTGTGTGTCAATGTCCTACTATACCTGACAGTATACTAGGCTAGGGGTTCCCAGCTCTTGTGGAATATTTGAAGACTGACAGGCTGCCTGCCTGCCAAACTCCCCTACTACCTAATTTAGCATCTCCCCACCATAAGACTCCATCCCATGCCTTCTATTTGTCATGTCACAACAACCAACTGGGGAAGAAATTATATACTCTGCTAAAGACCAAGCAGATTTGAAGTCTAGGAATGCTGTTGCTGTTTAATGTCATCCACTCCTTCACTGCCTTGGGATCCCTCAACACTATCTCTATACTTGTGCCCCCTACTTATCTTTCCTCAGCCTACAGCAGAGTTGCAGTCTCCCTGTTCTACCAAAATCCACACAGACTCAGAATCCCAGA
Organism: Mus minutoides; assembly: GCA_902729485.2. Lineage (NCBI taxonomy): Eukaryota > Metazoa > Chordata > Mammalia > Rodentia > Muridae > Mus > Mus minutoides. Next base: position 56,114 of record LR749746.1, read on the forward strand.
CACATACCAGAAGACCAGAGAAACAACGGTAGCCAAGGTAAAAAACACCCAGCCAACAAAGCCAAACTCAGAAGTCAGTACCTACAAATTTAATTACCCTATCCCATGTGCTTAGAGGCCACTGTAAGAACACACAAAACCACTGCAAATGCATAGGGTCACCTCTACAACCCACCTATATTACTACAGGCAAGCCCTGAATATTCCAACAAAACAGAAATATAAGAAAAAAACATAAAACCAGCTTTATGAAGATGATTGAAAATTTTAATCAGGAAATTGATAAAGCACTTTAAAATTCAGACAACCAAACAAAAAAATTGTAGGAAATGATTAAATTCATTTTAAAGGCCAAGAAAAGCTATCTTTTCTGCTTCATCTTCTGGTCCCTATTCCTAATTTGAATGCTCATATGCACTCCATTCCCATTACACCACTCTACCTTTATCCCTAGAGGTTTGCTGCCACATGTGATGACCAGATAAGCTCTCCGTTCACCAATTCACTGGCAGCATAATCCTCAGGGAAAGCATTGAGGAATTAGGTTCTTCCTGTCCCCCTCTGCACTTCATCTTCTAGTCCACATTCCTACCTACAAACCTATACCCTCACTACATTCCCCCAGCCACACATCTGCCTGCATCCCTGTGCCTTGTGCCTCTATGGACAATTGGGCCTAGAGTCATCAGGTACCACCATCTCTGCCTGTATCCCTGAAGGTCTACTCCTACCAAAGACAGCCAGAGGCCTGAAGACAAAAGGGAATCCCATTCTTCCAAGTATCCTGGAAGCCTGCTAAAGCCCAGAACAAAGAGATCTACCCTCAGACTTAGAGCCTTGCCACAATTAGTCCGGTGCCCCACCCTCCTAGTCTCCTTACCCCAGCACTCAATAGATGGATTCTGTGATACACCAGACTCTAGCCTGTGGGGAAAAATGCCAGCTTTACTTGAAATCTCAAATACTGGGAAGAAACCCATGTAGGCTAACTTCCCCCCAAATTCCCAAGTATCAAAAGTCCTCCTACTCTATCATAAGTCTTGGACCCTCCTACTTGCTCTGTTCTGGCCCCAACAATGACATAGATTCCCTACTCTATAATAATCTGGAAGACTGCTATACATCTAAGTAGGCTGCCCTGCCAAAGAAATTTGCCTACTCTCTCTATGCCTACGCCATGCCTACTTGCCCATCCCTTCTAGTTGCTATACATCAGCCCATAATCATGAGACACAATAAAAGTAGTGTTAAAAGGAAATTTCATAGCACTGAATGACTTCAAAATGAAATTATAGAGATTTCACACTAACAACTTAACAACACACCTGAAACATCTAGAATAAGAGCATACAAAACCAAGAAGAATACACAGCAGAAAATAATCAAACTCATTGCTAAAAACATTAAATAGAAACAAAGAGGCCAAAACAAAGAATCAACGAAAACAAGGAGTTCATTTTTAAGGGGCCCAAGAGTCATTGGAGGAAGATCCCAGGCTCAAAATTATGCACAAGCAAAGAGCATTTATTCTTCAGAAAAACAAACAAACAAGTAAACAGTATGCAAGGGTCAGCCATTCGTTCTAAATTGAGATCCTGAGATAACCTTCCAGGCTCCTCCTCAGTCCAGCTAGGAAAATTTGAAGGATGTTTAGGTCATTTTTAATATAATTGGCTAAGTGAGTAGCAATTACATTAGCTCATTTGTAACATGTCATTACTTTTACCATTTTGGGTCAGGCTTTAGAGAAATTTCAGGAACTGTCTCAGTCCTTGGGATGGTTATTTCTCTCAGCAAGATGTCAGGGCCATTTCTGATTAATGGTCCAATTTTGTGGGTTTTTTTTTTTTTCTGAGAAGCCTTGTCTTCTTCTTTGAGAAAGTGAAATGTAGGCCTTGTTATAAAATGGAGTAAGTTTCTTTCAGACCTCTCATTCCCCCTTTGAGATGTTTTACATCTCAAATCTTTGTTTTTTAATTTAATTTTATCTGTAATTCATTTTTTACACTCATTTTCCATTAATGGCACCTTCCTATCCACCCTCCTACTGTTCCACATCCCATACCTCCTCCCAACCCCACCCACTTTCCATGCGGATACCCCACCCCCCACCCCACATGACCTTTAAAGTCCCTGGGGCCTCCAGTCTCTTGAGGGTTAGGTACATCATCTCTGAATGAACATTGACCTGGAATATGTGTTGGGGGCCTCATATCAGCTGATGTATGTTAACTGTTTGGTGGTCCAGTGTTTGAAAGATCTCAGGGGTCCAGATTAATTAAGACTGTTGGTCTTCCTACAGAATACCCTTCTCCTAAGCTTCTTTCAGCCTTCCCTAATTCAAAAGCTGAGGTCAACTCCTTTTGTGCATTGGTTGGGTGAAAATAACTACATCTGACTCTTTCAGCTGCTTGTTGGCTCTTTTGGAAGGCAGTCATGAGAGATTCCTTTTTGTGAGTGCTCCATAGCCTCAGTAATAGTCTCAGGCCTTGGGACTTCCCCTTGAGCTGGATCCCACTTTGGGCCTTTCACTGGACCTTCTTTTCCTCAGACTCCTCTCCATTCCCACCCCTGTAATTCAAATAAATCAGTAGCCTTCCTTTATACAAATGATAAACATGATCAGAAAGAAGTTAGAGATACAACTCCCTTCACAATAGCTACAAATAATATAAAATAACTTGCGATAACTAACCAAACAAGTGAAAGACCTGTATGACAATAACTTCAAGTCTCTCAAGAAAGAAATCAAAGGTCTCAGAAAATGGAGAGATCTCCTGTGCTCATGGATTGGCAGAATTAACATAATAAAAATAGGGGAAAATGGTTTCTGTTAAATTAAATTTTAAGTTATGTTAGGGGTAGTTTTAGGGTAGATTTTATAAAATTATCCTAAATCACCAATTATAATTGTAAAACAACAGTACTCAACCTGGTACCTATAAGTAAGGAACTGTTTAAAATACGTCTACAAATCTAACATCCCAGGTGTTTATTCTCGTTCATTGTCATTGATTAATGGTCCTGCCAGTGGGGAAAGGATGGTGCTGAACAATGGAGACTGCCACACCCACTCCAGTGGAAACAGTGTGACAGGTCCAAAAGCTTGGACATAGTTCTGAGGCAAAAAGTTTCACGGAAATTTCCTGGAGCCTTGTCATCCTGTAGCAGGAATGCTCCAAACTTGTCCTTGCATTAGTCGGTGAATGGATCTGTGTGCTTTCCTTCAACATTGTTTTATTATAAGTGCCTCTAAGGAATGATTTTTGACATATAGCTAATTTAGATTAGCCTCCACCAGTGTTCCAATATCCTAGGAAATCATTGAGCTAATCTTGGGCTTTGATTCTTGTAAGAATGCTACTCATTCAGATGAAAAGCCTCCAGTGTTGACAGAGAGACAGTGAAAGAAAGCAGGTATTACAATTTACTGAAATAGAGCTAGAAATCTCAAGGCGAGTCGACAAAGTATATTTAGAACAACAGCTGAATCACTCCCATACACAGGAATTTACAATGGCCTGGGAAGAAGGAAGGTTGTGGTCTAAGAAGAAGCCTGGCATGGTGGTGCACGCCTTTAATCCCAGCACTCAAAGGCAGAGGCAGACGGATTTCTGAGTTCAAGTCCAGCCTGGTCTACAAAGTGAGTTCCAGGACAGCCAAGGCTACACAGAGAAACCCTGTCTCAAAACAAACAAACAAACAAACAAACAACAACAACAACAACAACAACCAAAAAAAAAAAAAAAGAAGGAACTAGAGTAAATACTTAGAACAATAGCAGTTGAGTTACTCCCATACACAGGAATTTACAATGGCTGAAGGGGAAGGTAGATTATACAATAGAATAGAATTGAAACTAAGGCAAGGGCAGGAAACGCTTACACCCCCACCTCAATGTACCACTCTCACATAGGATGGTTTTGGTGGGTGAAAAGCCCTGAATGTCTACTGGGGCAAGGCTTTTTAGTAACCAGCAATCAGGGAATATGTGTGCAAACATCTAATTGGAAAGCTACCATGGCCTTTAATATAATTGGCAGGAGCTGGGAGTCATATCATAAACTTAATTTCTGCTCTCTTCTGCATTGGTGGTCCTTAAGCAAAGGGTGGGATTATAACCTGGATGTTCAGGTTTTTGGGGTAATAACCTAGAGAGGCTGGTCTTGTTGATGGTGTCATCTGGAGACACTGGTTTTGTTGGAGATTATCCTAAAGTGTAGAGCTAGACTCTGTTTTATTGTTATTGTTTGTTTGTTTGTTTTGGGGGAGGACTTTAAAACTAACACTAGGTGCCAACCTGTTAGTTTACCTGAGTTCAAACTTAGGTCAAGTTCCATAAAATGAACTTAAAATATTTCCCATCTTAGTCAGAAAGATATTAAGGAAGGAGGCATGACTTAGTCAATAGAGCAGAAATCCTGGGTCATGAAAGAGAAAGGAATAGTTAGAAAATATGTTTCAGATAGAGGATTATACAATATTAGTGTTNGTTGGCCATCATTGGGAGGAGAGGCCCTTTGGTCATACAGACTCTATATGCCCCAGAACAGGGGAATGCCAGGGCCATTACGTGGGAGGGGGTGGGTAGGGGAGCAGGGCGGGGACGCGGGAGGGTAAGGGAAAATTTCTGGATAACATGTGAAATGTAAATGAAGAAAATATCTAATAAAGAGAAAAAAAAATAAGTGCCTCTAAGGAATGATTTTTGACATATAGCTAATTTAGATTAGGCTCCACCAGTGTTCCAATATCCTAGGAAATCATTGAGCTAATCTTGGGCTTTGATTCTTGTAAGAATGCTACTCATTCAGATGAAAAGCCTCCAGTGTTGACAGAGAGACAGTGAAAGAAAGCAGGTATTACAATTTACTGAAATAGAGCTAGAAATCTCAAGGCGAGTCGACAAAGTATACTTAGAACAACAGCTGAATCACTCCCATACACAGGAATTTACAATGGCCTGGGAAGAAGGAAGGTTGTGGTCTAAGAAGAAGCCTGGCATGGTGGTGCACGCCTTTAATCCCAGCACTCAAAGGCAGAGGCAGACGGATTTCTGAGTTCAAGTCCAGCCTGGTCTACAAAGTGAGTTCCAGGACAGCCAAGGCTACACAGAGAAACCCTGTCTCTAAACAAACAAACAAACAAAAAACAACAACAACAACAACAACCAAAAAAAAAAAAAGAAGGAATTAGAGTAAATACTTAGAACAATAGCAGTTGAGTTACTCCCATACACAGGAATTTACAATGGCTGAAGGGGAAGGTAGATTATACAATAGAATAGAATTGAAACTAAGGCAAGGGCAGGAAACACTTACACCCCCACCTCAATGTACCACTCTCACATAGGATGGTTTTGGTGGGTGAAAAGCCCTGAATGTCTACTGGGGCAAGGCTTTTTAGTAACCAGCAATCAGGGAATATGTGTGCAAACATTTCATTGGAAAGCTACCATGGCCTTTAACATAATTGGCAGGAGCTGGGAGTCATATCATAAACTTAATTTCTGCTCTCTTCTGCATTGGTGGTCCTTAAGCAAAGGGTGGGATTATAACCTGGATGTTCAGGTTTTTGGGGTAATAACCTAGAGAGGCTGGTCTTGTTGATGGTGTCATCTGGAGACACTGGTTTTGTTGGGGATTATCCTAAAGTGTAGAGCTAGACTCTGTTTTATTGTTATTGTTTGTTTGTTTGTTTTGGGGGAGGACTTTAAAACTAACACTAAGTGCCAACCTGTTAGTTTACCTGAGTTCAAACTTAGGTCAAGTTCCATAAAATGAACTTAAAATATTTCCCATCTTAGTCAGAAAGATATTAAGGAAGGAGGCATGACTTAGTCAATAGAGCAGAAATCCTGGGTCATGAAAGAGAAAGGAATAGTTAGAAAATATGTTTCAGATAGAGGATTATACAATATTAGTGTTAAAATGGTGTTTTCCATGGAAGAAATCAAAAGCTAAATTTGATCCATATATTCTACTCCTAAAGGAAGTAGTTATATATGAAATCCAAATAGAAGATGTGGTATATAGAAGAAATATAAGTTTGCTGAGTCCACTGAGACATGCCCTGACCAATCTGTTATCCCTGGTGTACCTTCATTCCCCTGACACCACTCCATCCAAATTTATCAGATGCTTGAGTCCTTTACCATACAGGTTAGCAATGCAATAGAAGAAATTGATCCATTAGTCAAATAAAATGTTACATCTAAAAATTCTGGACAAAAAAATAATCCATAAAACCTGGGATACCATGAGATGACATAACCTAAGAATAATAGGACAAAAGAAGGTGAAGAGTCCCAGCTCAAAGGCTAGAAAATAATTTCAACAAACTCTTAGAATAAAGTTTCCTAGTGAAAAGAAAGAGATAGTGATAAACATACAAGATTCTTATAGAACACCAATCAGTCTGGACCAGGAAATTAAAACCTCCTGTCACATAGTAATAAATACAAAGAACAACAACAACAACAAAATTAAAAGTAGAAAGTGAAAAAAGACCAGGTAACATACAAAGGCAGTCAGATTAGAATTACATTCAATGATTCATGAGAGACTTTAAAAAGTGAAAATTTCCTGGAAAGATACCTTGCATTCCTTTAAAAACCACAGTGACCAACCTAGACTACTATACCTAGCAAAACTCTTAATCATCTTTGATTGAGAAAACAAGGTATTGCAAGACAAATAAAAATTTAAATAATATCTTCATGCAAGTCCAGCTCTACATAAAACACTAGAAGAACTCCACCAACTACATAAAACAAAGCACAAGAAATAAGTAATTCCATACCAGCTAAAACAAGAGAAGCATACACACATACAAACACACAACCGCCACCACCACCACCACCAACAACAACAACAACAACATCAAAATAACAGGAATTCACATTCACTGGTCATTAATATCTCAATATCACTGAACTCAATTCCCCAATAAAAAAGCACAGACTAAAAGTTGCTAAAACTAGACCCATCATTTTACATACAAGAAACACGCCTCAGCAGTAAAGATAGACATTGTCTCAGAGTAAAGGGACTGGAAAAATGTTTTCCAAGCAAATGGACACAAGAAGCAAGCTTGAATAGTCATTCTATGATCTACAATAAATAGGCTTTCCAACAAAATTAATGAAAAGAGACAGGTAACTTCACTTAATACTCATCGAAAGCCAGGCAGTGGTGGTGCACCCCTTTAATCCCTGCACTTGGGAGCAGAGAGAGGTGGATTTCTGAGTTCGAGGCCAGCCTGCTCTACAGAGTGAATTTCAGGACAGCCAGGGCTATACAGAGATACCCTGTCTTGATAAACAAAACAAAACAAAACAAAACAAAACAAACAAATAAAACCTTATTGAAAGAAAAATCTACCAAGATGGTATCTCAATTATGATCATATATGCCCCATACACTGGATTTTAATGCAGAATTCTACCAGACCTTCAAAGAAAAGCAAATACCAATATTTCTCAAAGAATTTCACAAAATACAAAGAGAAAAGACTCTGCCAAACTTATTCGATGAAGTCACAGTCTCTCTGATACCTAAACCACACAAAGACTCAACAAAGAAAAAAAATAGCAGATCAATTTCTCTTATATACATTGATGCAAAAATACTCAATAAAGTTCTTGAGAATGGAATTCAGGAACACATAAAAAACATGATCCCAATGGAAGAGCTAGAGAAAGTACCCAAGGAGCTAAGGAGGTCTGGAACCCTATAGGTGGAACAGAATTATGAACTAACCAGTACCCCCACAGCTTGTGTCTCTAGCTGCATTTGTAGCAGAAGATGGCCTAGTCAGCCATCATTGGGAAGACATGCCCCTTGGTTTTGCAAACTTTATATGCCCTAGTACAGAGCCAAGAAGTGGAGTGGGTGGGTAGGGGAGCAGGGCGGGGGAAGTGTATAGGGGACTTTCAGGACTTACCTGTCTCTTTTGAAATGTAAATGAAGATAAAAATTAAAAAACAAAACCGTCATCCATCATAAGCAAGTAGGTTTCTTCCCAGTGATACAGGGATGGTTGAATATATAAAATTCCCTCAATATAATGCACCATATTCAAAACTAAAAGAAAAAATAATTAACATGATTATCTGATTACATTCTGAAAAAGCCATTGACAAAATTCAAAATCTCTTCAAATTAAAAATATTAGGGAGGTCAGGGATATAAGGCACATGAACAAACACAATAAACCAATATACAGCAAGCCATATTTAGCATCAAGCTAAATGGAGAGAAACTTAAAACAATAGCACTTAAATCAGGGCAAGTCAAAGCTCCCCACTTTCCCCCTATCTATCCTATATAGAACTTGAACTTCTAGCCAAAGCAATAAGGCAACTGAAAGACACTAAAGGGATACAAAGTGGAAAAGAAAAAGTCAAAGTATCACATTATGCAGAAGATTTCACAGTATATATAAGTGACCTCAATAATTCTGCCAGAGAACTCATACACCTGATAAACAGCTTCAGCAAAGTGGCTAGACACAAAAGGCACTCAAAGTTAGCAGCAGCCGTCCAATGTACAGATGGCATATGTATATAGAAAACGACATACTTTACAAGTAATATAAACAATATTATATTATAAAATAACATACACAAATAATATAAAATATCTGGCTGTAATTCTAACTAAGCAAGTTAAAGAAATAAATTACAAGAACTTCAAGTTGCTGAAGAAAGAAACTGAGGAAGATATCTATACAACAATGGAAATATCTTCAATTCATGGATCACTAGGATTAACATAGTGAAAATGGCTATCCAACAGCGAGCAATTTTCAGATTCAATGCAAATCACATAAATATTCCTACACAATTGTTTATAGAGCAATACTAAAGTTTATATGGAAAAACAAAACAAAAATTAAAACAAAAACAAAAACCAAACAAACAAACAAAAACAGGAGAGCCTAAATAATCCTGAACCATAAAAGAACTTCCAGAGGTATGACCATTCCTGACCTCAGAGCAATAGTAGCAAAAACTGAAAGATTTTGATATAGGAACAGAAACATGAATGAATGTAATCAAATAGATGTCCCTGAAATAAACCCACACATCTAGGGACACTTTCTTGTTTATTTGTTTCTTTGTTTGTTTGACAAAAATGGCACAACCACACAATGGAAAATGAAAGCACCTCCAACTAAAGTTCCTGGTCTAAATGGATGTCTGTATATAGAAAAATGTAGATATTGGACGTGAACTTGCTGGAGGGTCCCAAGGTCCCTAGAGGACTCTCCATGCTGCAGGCACTCTAGCATACCCAGGATCTTGAAACCACTGGTGAGTGGAATGCAACATGTGTTCCAAAAAACCCAGAGGGTCCTGTACTAGCCGGAACAGGGACAAAGAACACCTGTCAGACCAGTGGCTAGTGTTGGTTCAAGCTGGTGCCAGCCCTGTGCCATCTTGGGCACGAATTGGGCAGAGGGTCCCAAGGTCCCCAGAGGTCTCTGGATGCTGGAGGCACACTAGCACACCCAGGATCTTGAGATCACTGGTGATTGGAACAAAATATCTGTTTCAAAAATCCCAGAGGGTCTTGTGCTAGCAGGAACAGGGACAAAGGACAAAGGCAGGCCCTAGTATACCCTGAAGCTTGGGATCGCTGAGACCAAACTTTGCAGGAGAGCACACGGGTGGCAGAAGCAACAGAGCTTCTTGGGCAGGGTCCATTTGAGCTTTCATCCTCAGCCAGGAGGCAGAGCTGAGACCCCAACCCCTGGGCACCTTCCCTGCCAGAGGAGAGTCAGACTCCAGGGAGAGATCGGACCCAAGGACTGGGGGGGGGGGGGGGGGAATCTGAGCTCTAGACTTCTGTGTACATTCCCTGCAAGAGGAGTACATGCCTGCAGAGAGTGCTCTGACCACTGCGACTCAGGAGAGAGTTGGACACCTAGGAATGCTGACAGAGGCTAAAGAATCACAGGAGGAAAAAGCTACAGCCAGAGATAGATAGAACATCTAACACCAGAGATTACCAGATGGCATAATGCAATTGTAAGACTCTTAATAAGAGAAAGCAAGACCACTCAGCATCATCAGATCCCAGTATACCCACCACAGTGAGTCCTGGATACTCCCACAAACCTGAAAAGCAAGATTCAGATTAAAAATCATATCTCATGATGCTGGTAAAGGATTTAAGAAGGGCATTAATAACCCACTTAAGAAAATACAGATGAATTCTGCTAAATAGGTAGAAGTCCTTAAGGAGGAAACACAAAAATCCCTTAAAGAATTAGAGGAAAACACAACCAAACAGGTGATGGAATTGAAGAAAACCATCCAAGATCTAAAAATGGAAGTAGAAACAATAAAGAAATCACAAAGGGAGACAACTATGGAGATAGAATCCCTAGGAAGGAAATCAGGAACCATAGATGTGAGCATCAGCAACAGAATACAAGAGATGGAAGAGAGAATCTCAGGTGCAGAAGATTCCATAGAGAATATGGACACAACAATCAAAGAAGATGCAAAATGCAAAACGATCTTAACACAAAACATTCATTACTTACATCCATACAGGACACAGTGAGAAGACCAAACCAAAGGATAATAGGTATAGATGAGAATGAAGATTTTCAACTTAAAGGGCCAGCAAATATCTTCAACAAAATTATAGAAGAAAACGTCCCCAGCCTAAAGAAAAAGATAACCATGAACATACAAGAAGCCTACAGAACTCCAGAACTTCAAATAGACTGGACGAGAAAAGAAATTTTTCCTGACACATAATAATCAGAACAACAAATGCACTAAATAAAAATAGAATATTAAAAGCAGTAAGACAAAAAGGTCAAGTAACATATAAAGGCAGACCTATTAGAATTACACCAGACTTCTCACCAGAGTCTATGAAAAGCAGAAGATCCTAGACAGGTGTTATACAGAACATAAGAGAACACAAATGCCAGCCCAGGCTACTATACCCAACAAAATTCTCAGTTACCATGGATATAGAAACCAAAGTATTCCATGAAAAAACAAAATTCAAACAATATCTTTCCACGAATCTAGGCCTTCAAAGGGAAAACTCCAACACAAGGACAGAAACTACACCCTAGAAAAAGCAAGAAATCAACCAAGTGGAAACAAAAAGAACTATTCAAAGAATCAACCAAACCAGGAGCTGGTTCTCTGAGAAAATCAACAAAATAGATAAACCCTTAGCCAGACTAACTAGAGGGCACAGGGACAGTATCCTAATTAACAAAATGAAAAGGGAGACATAAGAACAGAACATGAGGAAATTCAAAACATCATCAAATCTTATTACAAAAGTCTATACTCAACAAAACTGGAAAACCTGGATGAAATGGACAAAATCCTAGACAGATACCAGGTACCAAAGTTAAATCACGATCAGATTAATGACCTAAACATTCCTATATCCCCTAAAGAATTAGAAGCAGTCATTAATGGTTTCCCAACCAAAAAAATCCCAGGACCAGATGGGTTTAGTGCAGAGTTCTATCAGACCTTCAAAGAAGACCTAATTCCAGTTCTCCTCAAACTATATCACAAAATAGAAACAGAAGGTACGCTACCCAATTCATTCTATGAAGCCAGAATTACTCTGATACCTAAACCACATAAAGACCTGCTGGGAGCCATAGCTTTAGTCATGGCCTTGTGGATATTTTCTAGCTTACATAAACAATCCTGAAAGAACATTCATGGTCATAACAGTAAGAATGTTTATGGGAAAAGAGGACACTGAGACCATTGGTTCCAGAAGCTAAAGATTGCAACCTGATCTTCAGAGAGCCTCTGGGCTCTTCCCCCCTCCCTTGGAGCCTTCTCTTGCTTATGCTTATATTGCCACTCCTGAATAAAGTTTTTTCGGAGCTTGATCAGTATGATTGACTAGCTCTCATTCTCTCTCTCTCTCTCTCTCTCTCTCTCTCTCTCTCTCTCTCTCTCTCTCTCCCTCTCTCTCTCTCTCTCTCCTGTCCTGGGTCCCTCGCTGATTATTCCTGCAGGGTCCTGGGTAAAGACCCAACAAAGAAAGAGAACTTCAGACCAATTTCCCTCATAAATGTCAATGCAAAAATACTCAATAAAAATCTCCCTAAGCAAATCCAAGAACATATAAAAATGATCGTCCATCATGATCAAGTAGACTTCATCCTAGGGATGCAGGGATGGTTTAATATGCATAAATCCATCAATGTGCTCCTCTATATTAACAAACTCAAACACAAAAACGACATGATCATATCCTCAGATGCTAAGAAAGGATTTGATAAAATCCATCACCCATTCATGATAAATGATCAGGAATTCATGACATGAAACTAAATGGAGAGAAACTTGAAGCAATCCCACTAAAATGAGGGACTAGGCAAGGCTGTCATCTTTATTCCTACCTATTCAATATAGTACTGGAAGTCTTAGCTAGAACATTAGACAACAAAGGAGGTCAAGATCTAAATTGAAAGGAATAAGTAAAAATATCACTAATTGCAGATGATATGATAGTATACATAAGTGACCCTAAAAATTCCAACAGATAACTCCTAAACCTGATAAACAGCTTCAGTGCAGTAGCTGGATATAAAATTAACTCAAACAAATCAATGGCCTTTCTCTACACAAAGGATAAACAGGCTGAGAGAGAAATTAGGGAAACAACACCCTTCACAATAGTCACAAATAATATAAAATACCTTGGGTGACTCTAAGGAAGTGAAAGATCTACATGATAAGAATTTCAAGTTTCTGAAGAAAGAAATCAAAGAAGATCCCAGAAGATGGAAATATCTCCCATGCTCAAGGATCAATATAGTAAAAATGGCTATCTTGCCAATAGCAATCTACAGATTCAATGCAATCTCCATCAAAATTCCAACTCAATTCTTCACTGAACTAGAAAGGGAAATTTGCAAATTAATCTAGAAAAACAAAAAACCTAGGATAGCAAAAGCCATCCTTAATGATAAAAGAACCTCTGGTGTAATCACCATGCCTGACCTCAAGCTAAACAAAGAATTCTCAAGTGAGGAATACCAAATGTCTGAGAAACACCTAAAAAAAGTGTTCAACATTCTTAATCATCACGGAAATGCAAATCAAAACAAATCTGAGATTCCACCTCACACCAGTCAGAATGGCTAAGATCAAAAATTCAGGTCACTACTGGAATACTACTTAGAAATTAAAAACAATGAATTCATAAAATTCTTAGGCAAATGGATGCATCTGGAGGATATCATCCTGAGTGAGGTAACCCAAACACAAAAGAACACACATGATATGCACTCAGTGATAAGTGGATATTAGCCCAGAAACTTAGAATATCTAAGATATAATTTGCAAAACATATGAAACTCAAGAAGAAGGAAGACCAAAATGTGGATACTTCAATCCTTCTTAGAATGGGGAACAGAATACCCATGAAAGGAGTTACAGAGGCAAAGTTCAGAGCTGAGACAGTAGAAGGACCATCCAGAGACTGCCCCACTTGGGGATCTAACCCATAAATAGCCATCAAGCCCAGATACTATTCCATATGCTGGAAAGATTTTGCTGACAGAGCCCTGATATAGCTCTCCTGTGAGGCTATGCCAACGCCTGGCAAATACTGAAGTGGATGCACTCAATCATCTATTGTTTGGAACACAGGGCCCCTAATGAAGGAGCTAGAGAAAGTATCCAAGGAGCTGAAGGAGTCTGCAACCCTATATGAGGAACAACAGTATGAACTAACTTGAACCCCCCAGAGTTGTGTCTCTAGTAGAATATGTAGCAGAAGATGGCCATCAATGGGAGGAGAGGCTCTTGGTCTTGTGAAGATCATATGCTCCAGTACAGGGCAATGCCAGGGCCAGGAAGTGGGAATTGTGGGAGTGGGTGGATTGGGGAGCAGTGTGGGGGAGGTTATAGGGGGTTGTGAGGTAGCATTTGAAAAGTAAATGAGGAAAATATCTAATTAAAAAAAAAAAAAAAGGATACATCGGAAACAGTACTAGATCAAGCAGTGGAAGGTTCTGTTAGTTCAAATGGGCCAGCAAGAATACAATCCAGTAAAGAACAGTCTGAGCTGAGCAACAACTGAGCTGGTCATGTGGGCTTAGATTTCTCTTCCACCTGTTATACCCTCTCCTGTCCCCCCTCCCAGAGTGGGCATTTCTAATAATGGAGGAAACCTAACAGAGAGCTTCCCTTTTCTAACAAAATTTTACTTGAGATAGGTAGGTGAATAAAATGCAATACAATGCGTGAGAGATTTTAGTGCCAAGGAGGTTGAAAAGTCCAGAAGGGGAAAGGTTAACAACACTGGACATGCTCCCTGGTGAGGACGTTTCTTAAATAAATAAATAAATAAATAAATAAATAAATAAATAAACAAACAAATGAACATGTAAATAAATAAGTAAATAAATAAATAAAAAGAAAAAGAAAGAAAAATGTGAATAGGTCCATATCTATCACGCTGGACAAAACTGAAGTGCAAGTGGATCAAAGACCTCAACCTAAAACTGGATCAACTACATCTAATATAACAGTAAGAGGGGAATAGCCTTGAACTCATTGATGCAGGAGGCAGATTCTTGAACAGAACACCAATGGCTCAAGCTCTAAGACCAACAATTGATTAATGGGATATCTTGAAACTGAAAAGCTACTTTAATGCAAAGGATACTGTCATTTGGATTAAACAGCAAACTATGCATTAGGAATGTACCTTCATCATCCCTACATCTGTAAGAGAGCTATTATCCAAAATTTATAAGGAAGCCAAGAGGTCTGAAATTGTATATGCTTGGCCCAGGAAGTGGCACTATTAGGAGGTATGGCCTTGTTGGAGTAGGTGTGTCAATGTGGGCATGGGGTTAAGACCCTTACCCTAGATGCCTGGAAGTGAGTATTCAGCTAGCCGCCTTCAAATGAAGATGTAGAACTCTTAGCTCCTTCCATATCATGCATGCCTGGATGCTGCAATGATCCTGCCTTGAAGATAATGGACTGAACCTATGAACATGTAAGCCAGCCCCAACTAAATGTTGTTTTAATAAGAGTTGCCTAGGTCATGGTGTCTGTTCACTGCAGTGAAACCCTAACTAAGACAGGTACCAACAAGCCAAATAGCCCAAATTTAGAAGTAGACAAAGCTAAACAGAAAATTCTCAACAGAGGAATATCATATGGCCTACGAACATTTAAAGAAATGTTCAGAGTCATTCGTCAATAGGAAAATGTGAATCAAAACAAGTCTGAGACTCAATCCTAGTCATAGAGGCTAAGTTAAAAAAAACTCAAGTGATATAGTACATGCTTCATAGAATGTAGAGCAAGAGAAACGCTCCTATATTGCTAGTGCGTTTGTGTAATCATTTTGGGAAAGCAATTTAACAATTTTTCAGAAAACTGGGAAAAGATTCATCTAAAGACCCAGCTATACCACTAGTGATTTGAATGCTCTTGGCCCAGGGAGTGACATTAGTAGGACTTGAGCCTGTTGGAGTAGGTGTTGTCTTGTTGGAGGAAGTGTGGCACTGTGTGGGTTGGCTTTGAGAACTTCTCCCAAGCTGCCTGAGGAAGCCAGTCTTCTCTTTGCCTTTTGAAAAAAATATGCAGAACTCACAGTTTCTACAGTGTCATGCCTGCCTAAATGCTGCCATGGTTTCTGCCTTGAGGATAATGTACTGAATGTATGAACCCATTCCTCAGACCCATTTAAATGCTTTCCTGTCTAAGTGTTAACTTGGTCATGGTGTCTGTTGAGGTTTGAAATGCTTGGCCAAGGAAGTGGCACTATTTGGAGTTGTGGCCTTCTTGATGTAAGTGGGGCCTTGTGGAAGAATTGTGTCACTGTGGCCATAGGTTTAAGACTCTTATCTTAATTTCCTGAAAGTCAGTCTTCTCCTAGCTGTTTTCAGATGAAAATGCAGAACTCTCAGCACTTTCACCCCCGTGTATGCCTGGATACTGCCATGCTCCTGGCCTGATGATAGTGAACTGAAACTGTAAGCCAACCCCAATTAAATGTTCCCCTTTATAAGAGTTGTCTTGATCATAGTGTCTTTTCACAGCAGGAAAACCCAAACAAAGGTTGTCATATCAATGCAATTCTTAAGGCAGAAGTTGGAACAGGAACTGAGGTATTGCTATGCTAGGCTGAACCATGCAGTTGTTTGGAGAAATGTGGATTTAGGGACTTTGGAAAGCAGCAAGATGTGTTCAGTTAAGCATAATGGGCCATCCTAGGAGAAACAGGAAAGACAATGGTTCTGAGGGATATTCCAGCTGTGCAGACCTGGCTCAACAGGTTTCATTAGAGATGAATTTCAGTATATGACCTAGAGACAATTTTGTGGCTTTTGGTGAAGAATGTGGCTGCTTTTTGCCCTTGTCTGAAGAGTCTACTTGAGACCAATGTAAAGAGATATGCATTAAATGCATTGAGAAAGATGTCTCAAAAAAGCCCAGCAGAGACTTTATTCTATTGTTCAAGTCTCCTGACAAGCATTTTGATCAAGTGTAGAAAGCTTCAAAAGGAAAAGTACAAACTGTGTGATTCAATAAATAAAGGAGCACTAAGAAGTAGAAAGGAACTAAATTGTATTTTCCATGAGATTTTTAAAAAGGGAGTGGTGACCTCTGGTCAAGATCACACCCAGCTAAGCATGTTTATTCATGTGTTAACAATTGAACAGTAAATAATTATTTTGTGTTACACATTACTATCTGGTTATTGTTTTCATTTGGATTTTTAATTTGAAATGAATTGCAATCAAGAAAGTGAGGATACAGGTTTTTGATCCAAGTCTTGAGGAATAGTGACAATAAAAATCATGGGTACAGGCATGGTATTATACTCCTTTACTCCAAGAAGACACAGGGAAGCAGATGTCTGCCAATAAATCTAGCTTGGTACAGAGCAAGTTCCAAGTAAAGAAAGTTTAATTCCAGGCATGGTATTAAAGGAAACAAAGTTGTACAGATCTTTGAGTTCAAGACCAGTTTAGAAAGCAAGTTCCAGGACAGCCAAGCTTAAGCAATGAAGGATGAAATGGAACAAGGGGGAAGTATTCAAGCTACAGTGAGCATTAAAACTTGGCAGCTGAACTTGCTCTCAGGCTTTAGAGTCAAAGTTAGATGAGACTACTAGGACACTGATGTTGCTCAGGTATGGCTACGAAATTAAAGATGATTAAGATGAGACCAGCATCACTGAAGTGAAAACCTCTTGAAGTGTTTTCTGAGACCACACAGAAGCTCTCTTCCATCAATAGCCAAGGTTATACCTTGTGTGCAGCTGGACTTCGTAATGTTTAAGAATCACCCAGGTATCACTGGCTGTGAAGAGATGAATGGGTCATGGAGCACAGCTGAGACTTGGCACCATGAGAGGCCAAGTAAGATCATTGGTGAAGGTAAATACTCTTTTGCAGTTGATGGCCCAGGACTGAAGGGGTCATGCAAAGAATTTGAGGCATGGCACTATGTAGGGTGCCTATGTTTGTTATTAATGAAGCCTAGTTGCAGCATTAAGACCACAGTGTGTTGTAGATGCCAGTACCATGGGATGATCACCAAGAATATCAGCAGCAAAGGAGTATAATCAACCAGAACCTTGAGTTCTATAGAGAGCAGTGCTGGAGACATGACCTAAGCATGTTGGAGAAAACAATAAAATCACACATCAAGTGTGGATCCCAGGCATTGCAACAAGAAAGTGTAAAGTTGAAGCTGCCTTGGATACCTCATTATGTAAGAGATATCAGAGATCTGGAATACTTGCTGAGAAAAGATGATAAGAGGAACAAGACCAAGAAATAGAAGGTTGTAGCAGTCAATAAAGATGAAAATATTTGAATATAGAAGAGTGCTTTTACATTAGACAATGAAATACATTGCTTGGGGTTGGTATAGGTGATTTTTGGTCTCTGGAAGAGAGGCAACTGCTCCCATAAAAGTTCTCTACTGTCAATAAGGGTGACTCCATCAATTCATGATAAATACACCAAATGGAAGGGTCTAAGAGTCACTGAAGGAAGGATTTGAAACTCAAATACTATGTAAAAAAAAAAAAAGCATTTATCCTAAAGAAGCAACCAGAATTCAGTGATCAGTCATTCATATTAAATGGCAACCCTGAGATGAGCTTTTAGGTTATATTTAAGGGCAGCTAGGGTAATTTTAAGGATGGTTAGGTCATTTTGAAATATATTTGGCTAAGGAAGGAGCAGGTACATTAATTTATTTCAATTTGTTGTTCCATTACTTTTACCATTTTTGGAAATGGCTTAGAGGAATTTCAGGCATTGTCTTGCTTTGGGATGGCAATGGCCCTTTCCTAGGTCCATTGTGTTTTTTCCTAGAAGCCTTGCTTGCTTATTTGGGAAACTGAAATTTAGCCCTTGATATAAAATGTTATATAAGTTTCAGTCAGACCTTTCAGGTTTTTGAGAAAATCAACAAGATAAAATAACCCTTATTCAAACCAAAAAGAGACAAAGAGAGACTATCCATGTTGACAAAATCAGAAATGAAAGGGGTACATATAACAGACAATGAGGAAATAAAAGGAATCATTATGTCATACTTTAGAAACTGGAAATCACAAAATTGTAAAATCTAAAGAAATGAACAATATATACTGTTTGCAAAGTTAATTAATATCAGATAAGTGACTGAAAGAATCCTATAATGTCTAAGAAAATAGAAGTAGTAATTAAGAGTCTCCCAACCAAAATATCCAGGCTCAGATGACTTTAATCCAGCTTTCTACCACACTTCCAAAGAACAGCTCATTCCAATACTCCTTAAATTATTCAACAAAATAGAAACGGGAGGAAAATTGGCAAACTATTTTTATAAGGCTACTGTCACCATGATATACAAATCATCCATACAAAATATCAAGAAAGAAAAAGAATTACCGCATGAATATTAATATAAAATACTCTATGAAATACTAGCAAACTGAATGTAAAAACACATCAAAAAGATCATCCACTATGATCAACAAGGCTTCAACTCAGAGTCATAGTAATGGGTCAACATATAAAAATCTATGAATGTAATCCACCATTTACAAAAGTGAAGAAATAGAAATAAGCAAAAAAAAAAAAAAATCAGTGAGTTCTGCCCTCTTCCCTCTGCACTCCATTCTCTAAGGCACAGGTAAAATGCACCCCTGAAGGCCTGCTGACTCCTGAGACTTTTGAGATGGCAAAGCTCCACTCCCCTGCCAACTAGATCTCTGATCAAGCCCAGCATCCATGAGGTCAACTTTTACCCTTTGGTCTCTGTCTTCGAGTCAACTCTACCTGTAATTCCAGAGGCCTATAGATATCTGAAACTATCAGGTGAGTTTTTTTTCTTTCTTTTTTTGTATTAGGTATTTTCTTTCTTTACATGACAAATGTTATCCCCTTTTCTGATTTCCACTCTGAAAATCCACCATGCCCTCCCCATCCCCTTCCTCACCAACACATCCACTCCCTCTTCCCTGTCCTGGCATTCCCCTACACTGGGGCATCAATCCTTCTCAGGACCAAGGGCCTCTCCTTCCATTGATGTCCAACAAGGCTTTCCTCTACTACATATGCAGATGGAGCCATGGGTTCCTCCATGTACTCTTTGGTTGGTGGTTTAGTCCCTGGGTATTACAGACCCTCTGGATCCCTTGTCTGTGTATGTCAGAGTTCTCTGAAGCAAGTGGGCAGGATTTGGCGAGTGACAAACAGACCACACAAGGGAGTATGAATCTGAGTGTAATTGTGAGATTGAGCACCAAACTTTTATACAGCGGGGAAGAAACCAGGCGAGGTACATCCATCAAGTTACAATGACACAATACAATAGGATGAATACATCACCATTTGCTCTACTCCTTGTGGGGGCTAGCGCCAGGGGGTTAATGTATTATTATAACTTCCCTATCTCTAAGGTCCATGTAGATTCTAAAGAAGAGGAATTTACTAACTTGCTTCTGATTTACAATTAGTTTGCTTTACCTGGTTGTAATGAAGATTCCTTTCTCAGTGGGAAGTCCATCTATTCCCTAAAGCTATTGCCCTTAGCAAACATTCTGTAGATCAAAGCTATTGTCCTAG
This sequence comes from Mus minutoides, assembly GCA_902729485.2. NCBI lineage: Eukaryota > Metazoa > Chordata > Mammalia > Rodentia > Muridae > Mus > Mus minutoides. Next base: position 76,220 of record LR749746.1, read on the forward strand.
CAAACATTCTGCAGGCCAGCTCTGAGTTGCTTTGACTTCTTCCTATGTGATGGTAAATAGTTTCCCTGTCTCTAGATAGTTTTCTGAATTCCCACTGAAAATCAAGAATTCTCCAAGACCATTGGAACACTGAAAAGCTTAGCTTATGTCAGGATTCATTCTGTGCTTAATATAAAAATTCTTACTAAATAAACACGTAGATCCATATGCCAGACTGTGCAGGGATAAATCTGGTTGTGAGAATGTCTACCCAGGAGAATGAGTTTCTCTTGAAACCCATGTGTCTCATGAGTACTTGTAGGTTTTTAGGCCTGTCAAGCTCTACACTGAGATGTCCGTGGCACCTGGGACCACTGGGGGGTATTGGTTGGTTCCTCCTCTGGGGCTGCAAGCTCCTTCTGCTTATTTGGTCCTTTCTCTAGCCTGTCCATTGCCGACCTTGTGTTCAGACCAATGCTTAGGGAGAGCATCAACTTCTGTATTTGTCAGGCACTAGCAGAGCCTCTCAGGAGACTGCTATATCAGGCTCCTGTCAGCAAATCAGCAGTTCAGTTCACAGTAGGTAAAAGTGAGTGCTCAATTTGATCACAAACATTTCATGAGTATATCAGCAGTCCTGTTTGGCAGAATCAGTAGAGGTGGCACTACCCATCTGAGACAGTCAGGAATAAACCATGGCATGGGTCATCAGGACGGAACAGGGCCAGCAGGCATACCAGGAAAATTTCTTGGCTTCATCACCCACTCAGAAAAGAAGAGTCTCCTTCTTAGGATGCAAAAACTGCACATAATCACAGCACCTCCTGGCAGCTCATGTCAAATTCTCAACACTAGGTATGATGCCTCGGCTGACTCTACCTTCACAGTACTTTCATGCTCCACGTAGGGCATGCCTTACTCTTGTTTTTATCTTATATATAGAACAGCTTATTTTTACTCAATTTAGTAACTAGGGCCAAACACTTATCAAAAATGCAAGGAATTATGAATCACCACACTTAAACAAAATTTTGAGAAAAATAAATGAGATTACAAATGAAATAGGAATGAAACATATGCATAGGTTGCTCAGTGGATACAATTTTTTCATAAAAATATACAAAGCATTTTTATACCTTTCACTGTGAGATGACTATAAATACTATATTGTATTCCAAATAGAATAAAAAGAACAAAAAGAATTTCATACAAAGACATGATAAATATTTGAGTAAATTAATATTGCTTCATGAGCACATTTTGAACCATTTGCATATATGAAGACATCACATCACACCCAATAAATATCTGCCACTTTTGAATGACAACAACAAAACTAAAAAATCAATGTAAGGGGCAGAAAAGATGACTCACCAATGAAGAGAATTGACTGCTCTCCCAGGCACCGAACGTTTGATTACTATCATCTATATAGTAGCTCACAACCATATGTAATCCCAGTCCCAGAGGATCTAATACCCTCTTCTGACAGGCAATAGACATATACATAATACCCAGACATGTGAGTGATATATCAACACAGAGTGAGTGAGTGAATGAATGAATGAATGAATGAATATGAATAGAGTTACTGTAAAGAAATCAGAGTATATTATATGATAAAATAATAAATAAATCATCAACTAAGATAACAAATAAATCATCTTCAGAGTTGAAAAGCTACAAATTTGTCTAATAAAAAGACTTTGTAATGAATATAAAAATAAGTAAACTTTTTGCAAGAAAAAAATGAATGAATTTTGTGAGACACCTGCCCAAGATGCTGATAAGTAAGAGAGAAAGAATGACAACAAAAACTGTGGAAGGAGAATAGATTAAAGAGAGAGCCTCATGAAGATTCCCTGACAGAGAACAATGGATGAATGGGAGAAGAGAAGAAAGAAAGGATACTAAAAGGGAAGACCACACACATCATCATGAACACAGTCTCCTACCAAGGATATTTCTCAGAGCTCCTTTCATATCCCGATTCCTCAGACTATAAATAAAGGGATTCAGCATGGGTGTGACCATAGTGTACATCACAGCCACAATGGCATCCTTGTCATTAGTGTTATTAGATGAGGGGACAAAATATAGTCCAATGATGGCTCCATAGTACAAGGAAACTACACAGAGGTGAGAGCCACATGTGGACAAGGCTTTGCAGATTCCCTTGATGGAGGGAGTTTTCAGAATGGTGACTCCAATGTGGCCATAAGAGACCAGAATGCATATAAATGGCAGGGTAATGACCACATTGCCTAAGACAAGGATAACCAATTCATTGATGGTGGTATCTGAGCTGGACAGCTTCAACAAGGCAGAGAGGTCACAGAAGTAGTGGGGGATGGTATTGTCTCTAAAGTGAGATAGGTGAGCCAAGAGAAGGGTGTGCACAAGGGCATTGGCAATGGATAAGGCCCAGGATACAAGTATTAGAAGAACACAGAGGGTCTGACTCATAGTTTGTGAATAGTGCAGAGGGTGGCAGATGGCCACATACCTGTCATAGGCCATTGATGTAAGAAGAAAGCTATCAAGATCAGCAAATATAGCAAAAAAATACACCTGAGAAACACACCCAGCATATGAGATGGATTGACTGTGTGTTAGCATATTCACAAGCATCTTTGGAACTGTGACTGATGAGAAAGAGATGTCTGTAAAAGCCAAGTGGCTGAGGAAGAAGTACATGGGGGTGTGGAGGTGAGAGTCCAGCCTGATGAGCAGGATGATGAGCAGGTTCCCCAGCACAGTTGTCAGGTACATGGCCAGGAACAGGGCAGAGTACAGGCCTTTGTCTTCTGCTTGAATGGGGAGCCCCAGTAGAATGAACTCAGACACAGTGCTCTCATTATCTCTCCTCATATTCCTTATCTTCTGCTGTGAGTTAAAGATCAAATGGGAAAAACCAAAATCTGATTTTTCTTATAACATTTTCAAAACATTTTATGAATCACCAGGACTGAAAACATTAGTTAAATCTTCTTAGTACAACAGTTTTAATCTTAATATAGAGATTTTGTCAGAGTAATAGGGTGGTGCTGGTTAGAATTAGAAATAACTTGAAAACAATTGAATGTATGTTAGAGGGAAACAATGAAACACCAGAACAATTTTCAAACCTATGTCCCAATTATTATGCCTAGATTTCACAAAATCATATTAAATTAGGAATTAGTGTGTAATTGTAACCAGCAAATAGAATAATCAACATGAGTTCATTGTTTTTTATTTCTTTTAAACTTTCTTGAATGTATTCCCCTAATGCTGTCTTCCTATGAGTTAAATCCAGATAGTGGTTCCCATGGAGCTACAATAGATGTGAGAGATGCCAAGATCTGTAGAACTACCAAAAGCAGGATGTGCAGACGTTCAGAGCATTAAGTGTATGCCTCTGTGTCAACAATATAAAATACCAACATCAGTTTTCAAGCAGCTGTGAGTTCTTCCCATAATAGCACTGTTTATCAATCTATGTGCTCACTCTTCCATTATTCATCCTATACTGGATAAAATGACCCCAATTCCATACTTGTATCTCAGCTTCAACCTAAACATCTTATGCATGATCTCAGAACACTTGGAAATTCTTCATTTTCCCTCCATGTCTTAGATCAGCCAGGGAAATTTCTTGTGTTTTTCTAGCAAAATAAAATGTCATGGTTTTATTCGTGTGTGTGTGTGTGTGTGTGTTTTACTTTTTTTATTTAAAAAAATTTTATTTACATTTAAAATGCTATCCCAAAAGTCCCCTATACCCTCTCCCTACCCTGTTCCCCTACCCACTCCCTCCTACTTCTTGGCCCTGGCGTTCCCCAGGTTTTTATGCCAAAGACTGTTACTTTTTATGCATTTCCAACATTTTCTGTCTAGCTTAAGTGGCATTTCTCTCTTTTTTCTTCAATCATGTCCTACTCGTGTGGGCAATCATTAAACAATGAAAAAAGGAACATGATCAAACTAGAGTTGATGTCTTAGAAGCTGAAAGAGCTCTCTGGTTTTATTTTATTTGAAGACTTGTTTAGTGACATTTTGTCTCTCTGACTGGCATTTCTCTCTTTGCCTCTTCACTCTTTTCAAGCTTTAACTAGACTTAATGTGTGAACATTCCCAAATTAGTCAAAACTATCTCTAAAGTGTCTACATATCATCCATCTTAATCTGTAAAAAAAATTAATACTTCAGTTAATGGAGCATTGCCTGAAGTTAATTATACTACATTTCTCACTCACTATGTATTTGTAGTAATTACTTTATCACAAAAATGCTAATTATTTATCTGTCCATTGGAGGATGTTTCTAATATTTTCTTATTTTGAGCAATATTGCAATAAGCAATCTCATCCTTAAGTGATATGTTCAGAAAAGAATTTAGAGAAGTAGGCATTCATGGATTTGCAAAACCATCAAGTCACATAAAGCCAAGGTGATGAAAAAGTTAATATATGCTCTATTTGTGGAAGAACCTGCATAAGAATATTTCAAAAATGGGTTTTTCAGTGAGTGTTTGGAAGTACATTGCTAGGAGCTTTGAGAAACAAGGAAAATCTAAGGCAATAACCGGTCTTAGAAATGTAAATGTTGGAGAATATATGAGAAGCAGGCATATAAAATATTTAAGTTACTATGATAAAATGTTTCCACCTGTTCAAGAACCATACCTCCATCTCCCCCCCCCAAAAAAAAATAATGTAGCAGAAAATAGGAAATGGTATGGTGTCTGCAAGGTAGAAAGCAGAATGAGAAAGCTAAGAATACCAGCTGGAATGTGAACATCAGGAGTAATTAGAAAACAAAACCAAAAACATAGATTTGGGAAGAAGTTGGGATAAAACACAATAGACAATGTGCTTAAGTGAAATGTGAGGATTATTTTCCAGCTTTCTTTCAAAAAATGTATAGTTTAAGAAAGCTATTCTATAGACTATTTTTTGACAGTGTGTATCATTTTATCTTAAAGTTTACCCAGGTTCTCAGTGCAAGGTAAATTACTGTATAGGGATCTGTTTGCCATTTTATGATATGATCTTGAGATGTCAAATGCATACTGAACAGAGAGACAGACAATAAGAAAGACAGACAGACACACAGAGAAACCCAAACATATGAAGTCATACAGAAGAGTGTACATTCTATTCTTTACCTGACAGGGTAACATGCATGATGAACCCAGATACCTTTAGCTAAGAGTCATGGAAAAGCCTTTCATTTTGATCAAGAAGAAACACAATGTAGGGAAAAAGCTGAATTCTTTCAAACAGTCGTATACCCATTGCAAGAATCAGAAGAATAATCAGTTCAGATGATATGTGAACATATACATTTTCTACATATCCTGGGAAGGTCATGTGAGCTCTAATTTGGTAAACCATGTACAAGACCTAAGGTGCAATCCCTGTCCCCAGATCCAAATTAGAGGCATACAGGAAAAAATTGGTTCATTGTCATTGACTCCCTTAGGGAAAGACTATTTTATGAAGCAGGCAAGAGAGTCCCTTTGCACTCAAAAACTAACAGTAGAACCATAAAAAGATTCTCCATCATTTTTTCCTGTGTAAAAATGACATCTGTAATAATTTGACATTTAATAACGTGATACTGTCATGCACAGACACAAAACAGTTGAAAACAGAATCTAATATAATTTGTGGATAATAATTTTAAATACTATTACCATAGCAAGTGATGGTCAACCTCCATAATAATAGGGAAAATCATAGGACATATCTGTGGATTTCTTGCACTGCACATAAAGAATTGGACATTTACTCTTCTTTTTTTTTCTTTAGGCTTTCCTTCCAGTTTTAATTTTAATTAGATATTTTCTTGATTTGTATTTAAAATTCTATACCAAAATTCCCCTATACATTTTGCTTCCCCCTACCCCCAGGTCCTGCTCTCCAACCCACCCACTCCCACTTCCTTGCCCTGGCATTTCACTGTACTGGGGCATATAATCTTTACAAAACCAAGGGCCTCTCCTCCCAATGATGGAAGAATATGCAATCTTCTGCTACATATGCATCTAGAGACACTAACTCTGGGGGTAGTTCATACTGTTGTTCCTCCTATAGGGTTGCAGACCTCTTCGGCTCCTTGAGTACTTTGTCTAGCTCCTCCATTGTGGGCCCTGTGCTCCATTCAATAGATGACTGTGAGCATCTACTTCTGTATTTGCCAGGAACTTGTGGGAAGTGGGCATAACCACTGAGCTCAGATGGCGCCCAGCTTAGTGCCAAGCCTCGTAACCCCATCCTGTTTACTAAAACTTCTGAAACTGGCAAGCTGAGTCATCTGCACCTACTGCATGATCTGAAACGTCATATAGCCTTACCATAGTGTTAGCCAATGATCCGTTGTCCTGCCTGTGCATGCAACTCATGCTAGGGGCAGGATGATGCTGATTGGAGAGCAATGAGTGGAGTGAGATGATGTAAGAGGGCTGTGGATATATGGAAAGGCCTGAGTAAAGAGAGGAGTTCACTGTGGGAGATTGCTGAGAGAGAGCACTGTTACTGCCTTGAGTAAAAGTTTGAGATTGCTGTTGAAGAACCTACCTTGGCATGAGTGTCATTATTCCCAGTGTCTGCTGGTCAGAGATTGAGGTCGCGGCAGGAACTGGCATAGCCTCACAAGAGACAGCTATATAAGGGTCTTGTCAGCAAAATATTGCTGACATATACAATAGTGTCTGGGTTTAGTAGCTGTTATGGGATGGATCCCTAGGTGGGGCAGTGTCTGGATGATCCTTTCTTCCATCTCAGCTCCAAACTTTTTCTTTGTAACTTCCTCCATGGGTATTTTAATCACCATTCTAAGGGGGAACAATGTATCCAAACTTTGGCCTTCCTTCTTTATGTATTTTGCAAACTGTATCTTGGGTATTCTAATTTTCTGGGCTAATATCCAATTATCAGTGAGTGCATATCACGTGAGTTCTTTAGGAATTGGGTTAACACACTCAGGATGATATCCTCCAGATCCATTCATTTGGCTAAGAATTTCATAAATTCATTGTATTTAATAGCTGAATAGTACTCCAATGTGTAAATGTACCACATTTTCTGTATCAATTCCTCCTGTTGAGGTACCTCTGGGTTCTTTCTAGCTTCTGGTGATTATAAATAACGCTGCTATTAAAACATAGTAGAGCATGTGTCCTTATTACAAGTTGGAACATCTTCTGGGTATATGCCCAGGAGTAGTATTGCTGGATCGTACAGTAGTAGTACTATGTCCAGTTTTCTGAGGAACTGCCAGATTGATTTCCAGAGTGGTTGTACCAGCTTGCAATTCCACCATCAATGGAGGAGTGTTCCTCTTTCTCCACATCCTCACCAGCATCTTCTGACACCTGATTTTTTTATCTTAGCCATTCTAAGTGGTGTGAGGTGGAATCTCAGGGTTGTTTTGATTGGTATTTCCCTGATGATTAAGGATGTTGAACATTTTTTCAGGTGCTTCTCAGCCATTCGGTATTCATAACTTGAGAATTCTTGGTTTAGCTCTGTATCCCATTTTTTAATAGGATTATTTGATTTTCTGGAGTTCAGCTCCTTGAGTTCTTTGTATATCTTGCATATTAGTTCCCTATCAGATTTAGGAATGGTAAAGATTCTTTCCCAATTTGTTGGTGGGCTTTTTGTCTTATTGACAGTGTATTTTGCCTTACAGAAATTTTACAATTTTTTTAAAATTTTTTTCTCTTTATTAGATACTTTCTTCATTTACATTTCAAGTGTTATCCAGAAATTTCCCCATACCCTCCCCCATCCCTGCCCTGCTCCCCTACCCACCCCCTCCCACATAATGGCCCTGGCGTTCCCCTGTACTGGGGCATATAAAGTCTGTATGACCAAGGGGCCTCTCCTCCCAATGATGGCCAACTAGGCCATCTTCTTCCATATATGCAGCTAG
>LR749746.1:84221-216284 GCA_902729485.2 Mus minutoides
TCTGTGTTCCAACTAATAGCTGACTGTGAGCATCCACTTCCGTGTTTGCCAGGCACTGGTATAGCCTCCCACAAGACAGCTATATCAGGTCCCTTTCAGCATTATCTTGCTGGCATATGCAATAGTGTTTATTTTTGGTGGCTGATTATGGGAAGGATCCCTGGCAGCCACTGTCACTGGTTGGTCCATCCTTTTGATTCAGCTTCACACATGATCTCTGTAACTCCTTCAATGTGTGCTTCTAGTACTATATTGAATAGGTAGGGAGAAAGTGAGCAGCCTTGTCTAATCCCTGGTTTTAGTGGGATTGCTTCCAGCTTCTCACCATTTAGTTTGATGTTGTCTACTGGTTTGCTGTATACTGCTTTTATTATGTTTTGGAATGGGCCTTGAATTCCTGATTTTTCAATTATTTTATCATGAATGGATGTTGAATTTTGTCAAATGCTTTCTCTGTGTCAAACAAGATGATCATGTGGTTTTTGTCTTAGAGTGGGTTTATATACTGGATGATGTTGATGGATTTCCATATATTAAACCATTCCTGCATCCCTGGGATGAAGCCTACTTGATCATGATGGATGATCGTTTTGATGTGTTCTTGGCTTTGGTTTGCAAGAATTTTATTGAGTATTTTTGCATCAATATTCATAAGGGTAATAGGTCTGAAGTTCTCTTTCTTTGTTGGGTCTTTATGTGGTTTAGGTGTCAGAGTAATTGTGGCTTTATTGAATGACTGGCTTTCATAGTATCTGGTGAGAAGTCTGGTATAATTCTAATAGGCCTGCCTTTATATATTACTTGACTTTTTCCCTTACTGATTTTCCCATACCTTCTGTTTCTCTTTTGTGGAATAGTTTGAGGAGAACTGGAATTAGATCTTCTTTGAAGGTCTGATAGAATTCTGCACTAAACCCATCTGGTCCTGGGCTGTTTTTGTTGGGAGACTATTAATGACTGCTTCTATTACTTTAGGGGAAATGGGGCTGTTTAGATTGTTAATCTGATCCTGATTTAACTTTGGTACCTGGTATCTCTCTAGGAAATTATCAATTTCTTCTAGATTTTCCAGTTCTGTTTAGTCTTTTGTTGTAGGATCTAATGATGTTTTGGATTTCCTCAGGTTCTGTTGTTATGTCTCCTTTTTCATTTCTTATTTTGATAATTAGTATACTGTCCCTGTGCCCTCTAAGTAGTCTGGTTATGTGTTTATCTCCCCTGTTGAACCAGCTCCTGGTTTGGTTGATTCTTTGAATAATTCTTTTTTTTCCACTTGGTTGATTTCAGTCCTAAGTTTCATTATTTCCTGCCAAATACTACTCTTGGGTGAATTTTCTTCCTTTTGTTCTACCACTTTTAGGTGTGCTGTCAAGCTCCTAGTGCATGCTTTTTCTAGTTTCTTATTGGTGGGACTCAGAGCTTTGAGTTTTCCTCTTAGGAATGCTTTCATTGTGTCCAATAAGTTTGGGTATGTTGTGGCTTCATTTTCATTAAACACTAGAACATCTTTTATCTCTTTATTTCTTTCTTGACCAAGTTACCATTAAGAAGAGTGTTGTTCAGCTTCCATATCAATGTTGACTTTCTATTATTTATGTTTTTATTGAAGATCAGCCTTAGTCTGTGGTGATCTGATAGGGTGCATGAGATAATTTCAAAATTTTTTATCTGTGGAGGCCTGTTTTATGACCAATTATATGGTCAATTTTTTAAAAGGTCCCATGAGGTGCTGAGAAGAAGATATAACCTATGGAATCTCCTGAATCTGAGATGATCTCTTCCATCATTTTTATTATGTAGCTAATGCTCTCATCTATGCTTCCTGATTTCTTTCCTAGGATTACTATCTCCAGAGTTTTCTCTCTTGGAGTTTTCCTTTTTGGTTCTAATTCCATTTTTAGATCTTGGATGGCTGTGTTCAATTCCATCACCTGTTTGGTTGTGTTTTCTGGTAATTCTTTAAGGGATTTTTGTGATTCCTCTTTAAGTACTTCTACCTGTTTAGCAGTGTTCTCCTGTAATTCTTTGAGGGATTTTTATGCTTCCTCTTTAAGATCTTCTGCCTGTTTTATGGTGTAATCCTGTATTTCTTTAAGTGAGTTATTAATGTCCTTCTTAAAATCCTCTACCTGCATCATGAGATATGATTTTAAATCCAAATCTTGTTTTGTGTGTTGGGGTATCCAGGACTTCCTTGGTGGGTGTACTGGGTTCTGAGGATGCTGAGTGGTCTTGGTTTCTGTTAGTAAGTTTCTCATGTTTGCTTTTCTCTATCAGATAATCGCTGATGTTTGATGTTCTAGCTTTCTCTGGCTAGAGCATTTTTTTCCTTTGATTCTCTTAGCCTCTGTCAGCACTCCTGGAAGTTCAGCTCTCTCCTGAGTCCCAGTGGTTAGAACTCTCTCTGCATGCAAGCTCTCCTGTGTCCCAGGGTCAGAGCCCTCTCTGGAGGCTGATTCTCCTTGGTGATTCTAAGATCCTGGGTGTGCTAGTGTACATGCAGCATGGAAAGTCCTCTGGGGACCACAGGACTGGTCCACTGAGTTTGTGCCCAAGATGGCCCTGGGCTGACTTGGACTGGAAAGTAGCCCAGCTGCTTGTCGGGCAGATTTCCTGTGTCCCTGTTCCTGCTTGCATAGTCCACTCCCGGTTGTTTTGGAACAGTTGTTGCATTCCACTCACCAGTAATCCCAAGTTCCTGGGGGTGCGAGGATTCCTGTGGTGTGGAGAGTCCTCCAGGGACTGTCTGCCAAGTTCACTGGTGTGGGGCTGGTGCCAACTGGGCTGGACATTTACTCTTGTATGTGCTCATTGAACACTTTGATCTACATTAGTTGAAAAGCTTAGACAATAATGCAGCTTAGAAAATATGCATTCCCAATACTGTGCATTGAGCTGTCAGATTCATATCCAATGAATGGGGTACAAGTGGAGGCAGATTAAAGTTTTAGCAGCATTATCCATAAGAGAAGAAAGAAGAATGTCAACAAATAAATTTGGTATTTTTACATAAGGAATAATCCAGATCAATTATATGTCAAAAAATAAAATAAATCTAATGATTAAAGAAAATAAGTTCTTCAACAGTATGGGAAAATATATAAAAGAGTTGGAGGATGGATTAAGGGATATGTAATAGGCAAGAAAACCAGGTGAGATAACTACAATCCAAATTTCCAGCCTCATAAAGAAATACACGAAAATATAATCAAACAGGTGAAAGAAATGAATAAGACCTGAAATTGAAAATAGATAAAGTAAGGAAAACACCTGAAGACCCAGCTATATCACTCCTGGGCATATACCCAAAAGATGTCCCAGCATATACCAAGGAACATGTGCATATGTTCATAGCAGCCTTATTTATTCTATCTAGAAGCTGGAAACAACCAAATGTCCCTCAATGAAAGAATGGATGCAGAAAATATGGTATGTTTACACAATGGAGAATTACTAATCTATTAAATCAATGGCTTCATGAAATTTGCAGTCAAATTGAAGGAACTATATAAAATCATCCTGATTGAGGTAATCCAGATACAAAAGAACACTCATGATATGTACTCCATGAGAAATGGATATTAGATCAAAAGCTCAGAATAGCTTTGATACAACTCACAGACCATATGAAGCTTAAGGAAGACCAAAGTATGGATGCTTCAATCCTACTTAAAAGGGGAAACAAAATAATCATAGGAGGAAGATGAACAGAGGCATTTTGGAGAGAGGGAGGGCAAATCTGGGCAGGATCTGGTATGGAGAGAGACAGGAGAGAAGTCCAGAGGGTCAAGAAATTGAACAGAATTATGTAGCAATGGGGGATGGGCAACTGAGTGGGCATATAAGCTATTGACCCCACTTAACGGGATGGGGTGGACAAGGGGCAGCCCCCAACCAGGGGCCCCAGGGCAATACCCTTGGCCTTGGGGTTATGGGAGAGAGGGCTGAGGGAGAAAGGTTCCCATATATTCATGAGTCCTTAGTCCGGGCCTTGACTGGAGCACAGGAAGGCCTTCTATCAGGAGATAGAAATGGCTCATTAGGAGCAAGCCTATCCCATCATCCAAGTGCAGTGGGCCTTGATGAACAGAGATAGTCCATGGTTTTAGAGCTTTATTATAGAAATGGAGGGAGAAAGAGAAAAGGTAAAAGAGAGAGAGAATGGCCATGGCCAAAAGGAGAGAAGGGAGAAAGAGAGAGAGAGAAGAAAGGCTAGAGTAAGAGGGAAAGAACAAGAGAGAGAAAGAGAGTGAGAGGAGAGAAGAGAGGAACAGAGAGGATGAGGAGAGAAGAGAATAGAGTAAAAGAGTGAGAGGAGAGGAAGAGAGGACAGTGAGAAGAGTAAGGGGAGTAAGAGAGGGAGGTGGGGGCTAAGCAGCCCCTCTTATGGTGGGCTGTTATCTATGGTGTTGCTAGGTAACTGGGGAGGAATGTAGCCTGAAGGTCATAAGCTTGGGACATTGTCTATGTGACTACTAACTCCACTTCTTCTGTGGGGGCTCTGGAGGCAGTAACTTCAACAGGAGCCAAAGTTCCAGGAGACTTGAAGGAATGCCTACCATGCCATGTAGGTGAATTATCACCACACCAGGGTTCAGACCTCAACTTGACTGGAGACCGGCCTGTCTTTGCATAGCCCAGTGCCCAACAGTCAACAGTGCAGGACTTAGTAGCCACTGCTTCTCTGCATTTGTGACTATATTAGCTCTGTCATATACAGAAGAATCTTTTTCACTGTATTCCTCCTGACACTCTGGTCCTTACATTTTTCAACAATGGGAGACACTTGTAAAATGAAGAATGAAAAAAAAAGATGGCTATGCACACTACATGAAGTGTCTGATAAAGTCTACAATGTATTATGTAACAAACAAGCATCAAATGGGAAAACATGGAAAAATATAAGCATGGATTTTACATACACACAAACTCTGTAAAATAGTAATAGAAATTATGGATGTTCTGAAGGTCCACCATATCCTTGTGAGATTGTAGATTTTTGGTGCATAGGAATAAAAGAACCAGGCTTAATTGTCTCCTACAGCAGTAAGTAATCCACATACTTCTTTATAAACACACCAGGAAATGACAGTGAACCTTACCTGCAACAATGTTGTCCCTACCTGCATCTGTATTAGTAGTGCAAGAAATATGGATGATAGTGAGCCAGCCACCTATATCACAGATAGTCAGTAGGTGTCTTATGTTACTAAAGATAAGACTATAGTAATGACAGGTAGGCAGTAATTTTCTCTCAAGCTATTAAGATTAGCAAAAGTTGTAAGTATGTGTGTGTATATATATATATATATATATATATATATATATATATATATATATATATATTTACCTGAGAAATGTACCCAGCATATAAGATGGGTTGACTGTCAGCATATTCAAAAGCATGTTTGGCGCTCTAATTGACAAGTAAAAGATGTCTGTGAAGACCAAGTGGGTGAGGAAGAAGTACATGGGGGTGGGGAGGAGAGAGTCCAACCTGATGAGCAGGATGATGAGCAAGTTCCCCAGCACAGTTGTCAGGTACATGGTCAGGAACAGGGCTAAGTACACAGCTTGGTCCTCTGCTAGAAGGGATAGCCCTAGGAGGATGAACTAAGACATAATGTTCTTATTTTCTCTCAACATATTCTTCCTCTTTTGCTGAGAATGAAAGAATAAATGGGGAAAAAAGAGATGTTATTTTGCCTACAATGTTGTTGAAACATTTTATGAATCACCACTACTGTAAACATTAGTTTAATCCAATTAGTACATCAGTTTTAATCTTAATATAAAGATTTTGATGGCCATCTTCCATCTGAATCCAGCAGAGGCCACCAAGGGCCTGCCCTGCCATCCTCAGCATGAACCTGGCTGAGAGCTTGGAGGGCCTCAAAGGACTCTCTATGCTGCAGGACCACTAGAACACCCAGAACCTCATGATCACTGGAGAGCACATGGGCGACAGAAGCAATAGAGCTTCTTGGATAGGGTCCCTTCAGGCTTTCATCCTCAGCCAGGAGGCAAAGCTGAGACACAGACACCTAGGCACCTTCCTTGCCAGAGGAGAGTCTGCCTAAAGGGAGGGCTCTTACCACAGGACTCAGGGGTGGATCAGAGCTCCAGACTGCTGGACACCTGCCCTGCAGAGAGTACTCTGACCAGTGGTACTCAGGTGATAGTTGGAATCCCAGGAGTGCTGACAGAAGCTAACAGAATCACAGAAGGAACAAGCTCCAGCCAGAGACAGATAAAATATTAACACCTGAGATTACCAGATGGAGTAATGCAAATGTAAGAATCTTATAAACAGCACCATTTGTTGAAAATGCTGTCCTTTTCCCACTGGATGGTTTTACATCCCTTGTCAAAGATCAAGTGACCATAGGTGTGTAGATTCATTTCTGGGTCTTCAATTCTATTCCATTGATCTATCTGTCTGTTGCTGTACCAGTACCATGCAATTTTTATCACAATTGCTCTGTAGTAGAGCTTAATGTCAGGCATGGTGATTCCCCCAGAGGTTCTTTTATTGTTGAGAATAGTTTTTGCTATCCTATATTTTTTATTATTCCAGATGAATTTGCAAATTGCCCTTTCTATCTCAGTGAAGAATTGAGTTGGAATTTTGATGGGGATTGCGTTGAATCTATAGATGGCTTTCAGCAGGATAGCCATTTTGACTATATGCTGTTATCATGTAGAAGAATGTGAATTGATCCATTCTTATCTCCTTGTACAAAGCATAAGTCTAAGTGGATCAAAGACCTCCACATAAAACCAGAGACACTGAAATTTATAGAAGAGAAAGTGGGGAAAACCCTCAAAGATATGGGCACAAGGGAAAAATTCCTCAACAGAACAGCAATGACTTGTGCGGTAAGATCAAGAATTGACAAATGGGACCTTATGAAATTGCAAAGCTTCTGTAAGTCAAAAGACACAGTCAGCAAGACAAAAAGGCCACCAACAGATTGGGAAAGGATTTTTACCAATCCTAAATCTGATAGGGGACTAATATCTAACATCTACAAAGAGCTAAAGAAGCTGGACTCCGGAAAAATGAACAACCCCATTAAAAAATGGGGTACAGAGCTAAACAAAGAATTCTCAACTGAGGAATTCTGAATGGCTGAGAAACATCTGAAAAAATGTTCAACATCCTTAATCATCAGGGAAATGCAAATCAAAACAATACTGATAGTCCACCTCACACCAGTCAGAATAGCTAAGATCAAAAATTCAGGTGACAGCAGATGCTGGCGAAGATGTGGAGAAAGAGGAACACTCCTCTATTGCTGGTGGGATTGCAAGCTTGTACAACCACTCTGGAAGTCGTTTTCTCAGAAAATTGGACATAGTACTACCAGAGGATCCAGCAATACCTCTTCTGGGCATATACCCAGAAGATGTTCCAACTGATAAAAAGAACACATGCTCCACTATGTTCATAGCAGCCTTATTTATAATAGCCAGAAGCTGGAAAGAACCCAGATGTCCCTCAACAGAGGAATAGATACAGAAAATGTAGTACATTTACACAATGGAGTACTATTCTGCTATTAAAAAAATGAATTTATGAAATTCTTGGGCAAATGGATGTATCTGGAGGACATAATCCTTAGTGAGGTAACCCAATCACAAAAGAAGTCATTGGATATGCGCTCAGTGATAAATGGATATTAGCCCAGAAACTTAGAATACCCAAGATACAATTTGCAAAACTCAAGAAAATCAAGAAGGAAGACCAGCTCGTGGATACTTCATTCCTTATTTGAATAAGAAACAAAATACCCATAAAAGGAGTTACAGAGACAAAGTTTAGAGCTAAGATGAAAGGATGGACCATACAGAGACTAACCCACTGGGGGATCCATCCCATAATCAGTCACTAAACTCAGACACTATTGCATAGGACAGGAAGTGTTTACTAAAGGGACCCTGATATAGCTGTCTAGTAGAGAAGTGGATGCTCACAGTCATCTATTAGATGGAGTGCAGAGCCCACATTGGAGAAGTTAGAGATAGAACCCAGGAGCTGAAGGGGTCTGCAACCCTAGAAGAGGAACAACAATATGAAATAACCAGAACCCCTAGAACTCGTGTCTCTAGCTCCATATGTAGCAGAAGATGGCCTAGTTGGCCATCATTGGGAAAAGAGGCCCCTTGGTATTGCAATCTGTATATGCCCCAATACAGGGGAACGCCAGGGCCAAGACGTGGGAGTGGGTGGGCAGGGGAACAGGGCGATGGTAGGGGGAGGGAACTTTTGGGATAGCATTTGAAATGTAAATTAAGAAAATATCTAATAAAAATTGAAAAAAAAAAGAATCATATAAACAGAAACCAAGAACACTGGGCATAATCAGAACCCAGTATGCACACCACAGCGAGTCCTAAATACCACAACACACACGAAAAGCAAGACTTGGATTTAAAATCATATATCATGATGGTGGTAGAAGATTTTAAGAAGGGCATTAATAACTCACTTAAAGAAATATAGGATAACACTGCTAAACAGGTAGAAGCCCTTAAAGAGGAAGCACAAAAATCCCTCAAGGAATTACAGGAAAATACTGCTAAACAGTTTGAAGACCTTAAAGAGGAAACACAAAAATCCCTTAAAGAAGTAAGGAAAAAACAACACAACAGTTGATGGAATTGTACAAAAGCATCCCAGATCTAAAAATGGAGGTAGAAACAATGAAGAGAACCCAAAGGGAGACAACTCTAAAGGTATAAACCCTAGGAAAGAAATCAGGAAACATAGATGTAATCATCAGCAAAAAATACAAGAGAAGGAAGAGAGAATATCAGGTGTAGAAGATTCAATAGAGAACATGGACACAACAATTAAAGAAAATGCAAAATGCAAAAAGATCCTAATTCAAAACATCCAGGAAATCCAGGACACAATGAAAAGACCAAACCTACAGATAATAGGCATAGATGAGAATGATATACATGAAACTTACCTCAGGGACAAGGACAGACACTATCTATTTTGTTGATTTTCTCACACTTTGAGAAAATCAACAAGATAGATAAACCCTTAGCCAGACTAACTAGAGGGTATATGTACAGTATCCTAATTAACAAAATCGAAATGAAAAAAGAGACATAACAACAGAACCTGAGGAAATCCAAAACATCATCAGAACCTATTTTAAAAGGCTATACTCAAGAAAACTGGAAAATCTGGATGAAATGGACAACTTCCTTGACAGATACCAGGTACCAAAGTTAAATCAGGATCAGTATAATGATCTTAACAGTCCCATTTTCCCTAAAGAAATAGAAGCAGTCATCAATAGTCTCCCAACAATAACAACAACAACAACAAAAAAGCCCAGGACCTGATGGGTTTAGTGCAGAATTCTATCAGACCTTCAAAGAAGACCTAATTCCAATTCTCAAACTATTCCACAAAATAGAAACTGAAGGTACTCTAACCAACTCATTCTATGAAGCCACAATTACTCTGATACCTAAACCACACAAAGATCCAACAAAGAAAGAGAACTTCAGACCAATTTCCCTTATGAATACCAAAGCAAAAATGCTCAATAAACTCCTCCCAAAACAAAACCAAGAACACATCAAAACAATCATCCATCATGACCAAGTAGTTTTCATCCCAGGAATGCAGGGATGGTTTAATATATGGAAATCCATCAACGTAATCCACTATGTAAACAAACTCAAAGACAAAAACCACATGAACATCTGGTTAGATGCTAAGAAAGCATTTGACAAAATACAACATCCCTTCATGATAAAAGTCACGGAAAGATCAGCAATTCAAGGCCCATACCTAAACAAAATAAAAGCAATATACAGCAAACCAGTAGCCAACATCAAAGCAAATGGAGAGAAGCTGGAAGCAATCCCACTAAAATCAGGGACTAGACAAGGCTGCCCACTTTCTCCCTACCTATTCAATATAGTACTTGAAGTCCTAGCCAGAGCAATTCAACAACAAAAGGAGATCAAGGGAATACAAATTGGAAAGGAAGAAGTCCTATTTGTAGATGATATTGTAGTATGTATAAGTGACCCTAAAGATTCTACCAGAGAACTCCTAAATCTGATAAACAGCTTCAGTGCAGTAGCTGGATAGAAAATTAACTCAAACAAATCAATGGCCTTTCTCTAAGCAAAAGATAAATAGGCTGAGAAAGAAATTAGGGAAACAACACCATTCACAATAGTCACAAAAAATATAAATACCTTGGTGTGACTCTAAGGAAGTGAAAGATCTGTATGATAAGAACTTCTCATCTCTGAAGAAAGAGATTGAAGAAGATCTCAGAAGATGGAAAGATCTCCCATACTCATGGATTGGCAGGATTAATATAGTTAAAATGGTTATCCTGCCTAAAGCAATCTACATATTCAATGCAATTCCCATCAAAATTGCAACTCAATTCTTCACTGAGTTAGAAAGGACAATTTGCAAATTCATCTGGAATAAAAAAAAAAAAACCTCAAAAAACAACTAGGATATAGCTGGGTATGGTGGCACAAGCCTTTCATCCCAGCACTCAGGAGGCAGAGGCAGATGGATTTTGAGTTTGAGGCCAGCCTGGTCTACAAAGCAAGTTCCAGGACAGCCAGGGCTACACAGAGAAACCCTGTCTCAACCCCACCCCCCCAAAAAAAACCTAGGATAGCAAAAACTATTCTTAACAATAAAGGAACCTCTGGGGGGATGACCATTCCTGACCTCAAGCTGCACAACAGAGCAATTGTGAAAAAAAACTGCATGGTACTGGTACAACAGACAGGTATATCAATGGAATAGAATTGAAGACCTGGAAATGAATCCACACTCATATGGTTACTTGATCTTTGATAAGGGAGCTAAAACCATCCAGTGGAAAAAAGACAGCATTTTCAACAAATGGTGCTGGCACAACTGGCTGTTATCATGTAGAAGAATGTGAATCAATTCATTCTTATCTCCTTCTAAAAAGCTCAGTGTAAGTGGATCAAAGACCTCCACATAAAACCACAGACACTGAAATTTATAGAGGAGAAAGTGGGGGAAAAGCCTGGAAGATATGGGCACAGGGGAAAAATTCCTAAACAGAACAGCAATAGCTTGTGCTGTAAGATCAAGAAGAGATAAATGGGACCTCATAAAATTGTAAAGCTTCTGTAAGGCAAAAGATACTGTCAATAAGGCAAAAACTCCACCAACCGATTGGGAAAGAATTTTTACCAATGCTACATCTGATAGGAGACTAATATCCAATAAATACAAAGAGCTCAAGAAGCTGAAATCCAGAAACTCAAATAACTCCATTTAAAAATGGGGTACAGAGGTAAACAAAGAGTTCTCAACTTAGGAATACTGAAGGGCTGAGAAGCACTTGAAAACATGTTCAACATCCTTAATCATCAGGGAAATGCAAATCAAAACAACCCTGAGATTCTACCTCACACCAGTCAGAATTGCTAAGATCAAAAATTCAAGTGACTGTAGATGCTGGCGAGGATGTGGAGAAATAGGAACACTCCTCCATTGCTGCTGGGATTGCAAGCTTGTATAGCTGCTCTGGAAATCAGTCTGGTGGTTCCTCACAAAACTGGACATAATACTATAGGAAGATCCAGCAATACCTCTCCTGGGCATATATCCAGAAGATGTTCCAAAATGGTAATAAGGCCACATGCTCCACTATGTTCATAGAAGCCCTATTTATAATAACCAGAAGCTGGAAAGAACACAGATGTCCCTCAACAGAGAAATGGATACAGAAAATGTCGTACATTTCCACAATGGAGTACTATTCATCTATTAAAAACAATGAATTTATTAAATGTATCTGGAGAATATCATTCTGAGTGAGGTAACCCAATCACAAAAGAAGTCACTTGGTACGCACTCACTGATAAGTGGGTATTAGCCCAGAAACTGAAAATACCCAAGATACAATTTACAAAACACAAGAAAATCAAGAAGAAGGAAGACCAATGCATAGATACTTCATTCCTCCCTAGAATAAGGAACAAAATACCCATGGAAGGAGTTACAGAGACAAAGTTTGGAGCTAAGATGAAAGGACGGACCATCCAGAGATTGCCCCACCTGGGGTTCCATCCAATAATCAGCCACCAAATGCAGACACTATTGCATATGCCATCAAGATTTTGCTGAAAGGACCCTGATATAGCTGTGTCTTGTGAAGCTATGCCAGTGCCTTGCAAATACAGAAGTAGATGCTCACAGTCTTCTATAGGATGGAACACAGGGCCCCCAATGGAGGAGCTAAATAAAGTACCTAAGGAAATGAAGGGGTCTGCAACCCTATAGGTGGACCAACAATGTGAACTAACCAGTACCCCCAGAGCTCGTGTATCTAGCTGCTTATGTAGCAGAAGATGGCCTAGTCAGCGACCATTGGGAAGAGAGGCCCCTTGGTCTTGCAAACTTTATATGCACCAATACAGGGGAATGCTAGTGCCAAGAAGTGGGAGTGAATGGGTAGGGGAGCAGAGCGGGTCAAGGGTATAGGGGAATTTCAGGATAGCATTTGAAATGTAAATGAAGAAAATATCTAATAAAAAATTTAAAAAAAAAAGCTTTGGCTCACATGCTACTTCCCCTTGTGATACTTTAATGAAAAAGACAGTCATTGTCTCATATATTTGAGTGATTACTCACAAGTTAGCAGAGCTATTGGGGAGGGAGTAGGAATTGCAGACTTGTGGGAGGCCATTATGTCACTGGAAATGGGCACTAAAGTTTTAAAAGTGCATATGTCTTATCCAACTTCTCTAAAAATGTAAATAATTCCCAAATAATTGCTATCATTTGTAAGAGATGCCTTGGTTGTTGCATCATTTAACAGCAATAGGACACAATGAAACACTACTATTAACAGCTTATATTGGTATGATACATTACTTTCATTTGAACTATCTCATAATGATTAAAATGTTTTACTAAAGCTTGCTTAGTGTTCAGTCTTTTATTCTACAGAGTCATTTGGGTGGTTTCCCTCTCTGTCCATTTGGATTTGAAAAGAATGCATAGTAATATTTATCCACAGTTACATTATTATATACAAAGTATTTTCTACCCTAAAATCCATTTTGCTCAAACTATTTAACCCTCCTTGCTCCCACAGCAAATCATTAGAAACCAGTGATCATGCTTATTAGCTTTATTATTTTGTAGTTTCTTGGATACCATGTCGAAAAACCTAGAATCTTCAAACTCATTTCTATTAATCTATTATAACTTTAATTTTTCAGTTTACTTTTAATCATGATTCTTAAATGCTTTAACTTCCCTTCTAGCTCACCACCCACAAAAAGTAGTGGAAATGAAAGGATACAGGGGAAATATCTATTTAGAAATGGTTTTGGAGCAAATCCCACCTGCATTCTCAGGAAATGAGCAGTTCCGTTCATAGGTCAGCACCTGCAGCTCAATCCAATAGCACACACTTCTGGATATACCAGCAGTCCAGTTTGGTAATATTGGGATAGCAGCAGCAGTGGTACAACCTAGCAGGAAGAGCCATGCCTCAGCCAAATCAGCAGGAGAAAACAGGAGGGATTTGGATCACCAGCAATGCCAGAAGTTCTCAGTTGTGCTTCTCTCAACAAAGTGAAGGACAGTGAAGACTCAAAACCAAGTGTTGCACAGCTAGCTCTATAAGTAAGTCTAGCCCAGCCTCCTTCACTGTCCATCCAGTCCGATTTAGATTTATAATCACTCCAAAGATCACACGTTTCCATGGGTCTTGCCTCACCAGGCTTCTTGGCTCAGCATGTGAGTCTGTCTCAGCTGACATCCCTCTGCCAACTGACTGGAGTTCAAAGAAACTGCAAGAAGATGCAGCATACCACTTCTCTACGGAGTCCTGACAAAATGAGCTCAACTATGAAATGTAAGGGGCACAAATGTAAGTGTGTCATTAGTGAAGTATCCTTCATCACATGTCCTTTCATGTATTTACTTTAACAGAACATCCTTCTACTTGTGTCTGCTTCAGGAAAGTATTCTTTACCTGTGTCTGCGTAAGCAAAATATTTCTTTACTTGTGTGCTTTTAGCAAAAATATCCTTTCACCTGTGTCTGCTTCAGGAAAATACTACTTCATGTATTTGCCCCAGCAAAACACCATCCAACACTTTCCAAACCTTAAATTTCCACTTAAATCTATTTGGCAGAAAATAACTTAGCAGTGATGGTTAAACTGAGTATACATGTACTCTACAATCCACAACTCTCTGAGTGTTCAGTTTGCAGGATGTCCTGCATATGCCCTCTAAATATACATAGATAAATGCTTGTAGCATCTTTGTTTAAGGAACAAAATCAACCATTGTGTCTGGAGTTACTTTTCTATTGCTTTGATTAAAACACCACAACCAAGGCAACTTAGCAAACAAAGAGTTTATTTGGGGCTTACAGTTTCAGGCATATCAGCTCTACAACCATCATGGTGGGAAGCTTAGAGGCACCAGGCATGGCACTGAAGCAGCCGCTGAGTGCTTGTATACATGATTCACAAAGCAACCCTGGAAATGATGTAGCCTTTTGAAATCACAGTTCCTAACCTCCATACCCCAGTGACAGACCTCCTTCAACAAGGCCATACCTCCTAAACCTTCCTAAACAGTTACACAAACTAGGGACCAAATATTCAAATATATCGGCCTTTGGAGCCATTCTCATTCAAACCACCACACACTGAAATCAAAGATAAGGGAGTTCTCATCTTGGAGTATACTTTGAAAATATAGAGTGCTTTTCTCAATGGTACACAACAGAAGGAACATTTAAGAAAATAAATATAGACATTTCTTTTAGAAAAAGGAAATCTGTAGACCAGGTAAATTTAAACACTGTTAAGCTGCTAAAATCTAAGGTAAATATTAATAGACAGGACGCTGGTTAGTTTAAAGAGAAAATATGATAAAACTGCAGCGAGAATAAAGGAACATCAATAATACTGCCAGTTTTGTAATATCAAACTATAGAGATTAGTGGGCATTTTGTTTAATATTATTTTTAAAAGTGTTATAAGTATAGAGATGCAAACACATCAATGTACAATACAGCACACATATCTAAACTTTATGTAGTTCATATCACTTGCCTCTTTGTATATTACTTGTAAAGCTGTGTAATAACTAAATAAAGTATCCAATAAGTATATAAAACTGCTGAAAGGACCCTGATATAGCTGTCTCCTGTGAGGCTTTGACAGTCCCTGACAAATACAGAAGTGGATACTCACAGTCATTTGTAGGGCAGAACACAGGGTCCCCAATGTAGGAGCTAGAGAGAGTACCCAAGAGCTGTAGGGGTCTGCAACCCTATAGATGGAACAACAATATGAACTAATCAGAACCCCCAGAGCTCATGTCTCTAGCTGCATATGTATTAGAAGATGGCCTTGTTGGCCATTATTGGAAAGAAAGGCCCTTGGTCTAGCAATGTTTATATGCCCCAGTACAGGGGAATGCCAGGGCCAAGTAGTGGGAGTGGGCGGGTAGGGGAGCAGGGCGGGGGTGGGGGGTATAGGGGACTTATGGGATAGCACTTGAAATGTAAATGAAGAAAATATCTAATAAAAATGTAAAAAAGCATATAAAATATTGCTTCTTTAAAAATAATAATTAGCAGAATTTTAAGACACATGCACACACTCACAGTATCTTAAGTTCTGCTAAGTGCTAGCTTTGCAGCATTTAAGTTGCTCTTAAATTTTCCTGTTCTACTTTACTGAAATACCTGTCTTACTGTCAACTACTATCAACTAAAATTAAGTCCCTCTGCTTTGGAAGAGGTTGATACTCAGGGTCAGAATGCAAAATCTCCTCATGCAATGTGAAATTTTTGTAATTGAGCAAGTAGCATTATTTCTTGTTATCATAATAAAATATATTTGGATTAAACTGCTCTGAAAACCTGCTTGAAGTTGATTCAAAGGTTTCAAACTTCTTGATATCTAACTAGCCATTCTTCATCACCCACTCAGAAAAATAGAGCCTCCTTCTTAGCATGGAAAAACTGTCCATAACCACAGCACCCCTGGAGGCTCATGTCAGAGTCCTGCCACTATGTATGATACCTCAGCTTATTCCTTCTCCACAGGACCTTCAAGCCCCACAAAGGGTTTGTCCTTATCCTTGTTTTTATGTTTTACAGAGAACAGTTTCATTTTAGTTAGGGACTGGGGCCATGCACTTGTCAACAAACACAATGAGTTGAGTACCTGATTACTGCCACACTAATACAAATAAGAAAAATTTGAGTAAAATGGGTAAGATTACAAATAAAATGGGAAAGAAAGATGGGCATAGGTTGTTCAGTAGTTACCAAATTACAGATAAGCAGGAAAAATAAGAGTTTTCATACCTTTCACTCTGCAGTGTTTATAAATACTATACATTACCCCAAAGGCAAAAATAAAGAATTTTATCCTAAGATACAGTGCGTATTAGAATAAGTTACTATAGTTTTTTTTTTATTTTGATATTATGAACTATTTACATGTATGAAAACATCACATCATGCCATATAAATGTCTACCACATTTGAGTGTTGACTATAAAAAGTAAAAGAGCAGAAAAGATGGTTCTGTGATTAAGATTACTAACTGCTCTCCCAGAGACCCAGGTTTGATATCCCTTACATGTATGGAGTATTATAACCTTCTCTATGCCATGTCCCATGGAATCTGACATTCTCTTCTGAACTTTTCAGGCACTTGGCACACACAAGGCACACAGTCATACATGTGAGTAAATACCAATACATACACACACAAAAATGCTAATAGAGACACTGCCAAAAATCAGACTACATTATAAGACTAAATACAAATAATTAACTTAAAAGAAGATATAGTTTCATCATCTTCAGAGAAGAAAAGAATATTTTCTATGAAAGTTGTAAACCTATCTAATAAAACGGCTTGGTATTGACTATATTCACAATTAAAATGTGTGCAAGTAAAAGAAAAATAAGTAGATTATTTGTGAGAAACCTTCCCAATATTACAAGATACTAAGTGTCAGCATGAAAATTAGAGAAGAAAACTGTGCCAGGAGAAGTGAGTGAAGGAAAGAGAGCCATGTAGAGATTCCCTGACAGAGAACAAAGGATGAATGGAAGAAGAGGAGAAGGAAGTAGACATACAAAAGACCATGCCCATCATTTTGAACACAGTCTCCTACTGAGGATATTTCTAAGTGCTCCTTTCATATCCCGATTCCTCAGACTATAAATAAAAGGATTCAGCATGGGGGTGACCACAGTGTACATCACAGCCACAATGACATCCTTGTCATTAGTGTTATTAGATGAGGGGACAAAATACAGTGCAATTATGGCTCCGTAGTACAAGGAAACCACACAGAGGTGAGAGCCACATGTGGACAAGGCTTTGCAGATTCCCTTGATGGAGGGAGTTCTCAGAATTGTAACACCTATGCGGACATAAGAGATCAGAATGCATATGAATGGTGGGATAGTGACCATAGTACCTAAAGTAAGGATGAGCAATTCATTGATGGTGGTGTCTGAGCTGGACAGTTTCAGCATGGCAGAGAGGTCACAAAAGTAGTGCGGAATGGTATTGTTTCTAAAGTGAGATAGTTTAGCCAAGAGAAGGGTGTGTACAAGGGCATTGGCTGAAGATAAGGCCCAGGACACAAGTACTAGAAAAAGACAGAGGCTCTGACTCATGATGGTAGTATAGTGCAGAGGATGGCAGATGGCTACATACCTATCATAGGCCATGGAGGTCAGAAGAAAGCTGTCAAGATCTGCAAAAACTATGTAAAAATACATCTGTGAAACACACCCAGCATATGAGATGGACTGACTGTGTGTCAGCATATTCATGAGCATTTTTGGAGCTGTGACTGATGAGAAAGAGATGTCTGTAAAAGCCAAGTGGCTGAGGAAGAAGTACATGGGGGTGTGGAGGTGAGAGTCCAGCCTGATGAGCAGGATGATGAGCAGGTTCCCCAGCACAGTTGTCAGGTACATGACCAGGAACAGGGCAGAGTACATGACTTGGTCCTCTGCTCGAATGGGGAGCCCCAGAAGGATGAACTCAGACACCGTGCTCTCATTATCTCTCTTCATGGTCTTTCTCTTCTTCTGTGAGTGAAAGAAAAAAATAGAAAAGAAAGAGAAGTGATCTTGACTATTACATTGTGGAAACATTTTATGAATCACCAGTACTGAATATAACATCTATTTTTATCTTAAAATGGAGCTTTTTGTCACAGTAATGGGCTAGTGATGGTTGGTTTGTAAAGTGATATAATGTGTCCACCTTGAAAATAACTGAATGTTTCTGAGAGGGAAACAGTGAAACATCAGAACAATTATCAAATCAGACCTTGTTCCTCCTCAAGTTTCCTTGATTTTACCAAGAAATAGTACATAAATTGGTACCAGCAAAAAGAAGAATAATCAATATTTCAATGGCCGTTCATTGCTCTTAAACTTCCTTGAATCCACTTGCCCAATACTTTTTCTATGAATTACATCCAGATAGTGAAACCCAGGGAATCTCTTTGGATCTGAGAAAAAAAAAGAAAGAAAAGAAAAGAAAAGAAAAGAAAAGAAAAGAAAAGAAAAGAAAAGAAAAGAAAAGAAAAGAAAAGAAAGGAAATAGACTTTGGGGAATTAGTGGAAGCAACAAGTGCAAATGGTCAAAGCATCTGGCCAGGAACAGAATAGAGTATAGCCCTTGGTCCTCTGCCCAAATGAGGAGGCTGAAGAGGATGTGTTAACAATATACAGACCAACTGCAGATTGCAAAGTGCTATGAGTTCCTCCCATAATAAATTCTGAGTCAATATGCTCACTCTTTTGTCATTTTTCCTAGGTTAGATAAACTGACTCTGATTCCATATTAACATCTTCAGCTCAAGTATAAGCATCTCAAACAAGTCAAAATATCTACTGATAATACTTGACTTTCCACCACCTCTTAGATCAATCAAATTCCTTGTGTTTTTCTAGCAATAGCAAATGTCACCTGCTTTATTCTTAACCTTGGTTTTTAAGCCAAAAGAAGACACTACTCATTTTCTTTGTAGTTAAACTGGTATTCCTTTCTTTTTCATTTAATCATTCGCTATCATTGTAATCAATCATGAAACAATAGTAAAAGGAACATGATAAAATTAGAATTGATATCCCAGTGGCTGGGATATCTCTGTGGTTATGTTTTACTGGAAGACTTTTTAGTGGTCAGTTATCTACTAGATGGCTCTTTCCCTCTTTACACTTTCTGAGCTTTAACTCCAGTTCCCCCAACTTAATTAATGATAGGCATATGACCATCATTAAAATGCCAATACATCATTCATCTCACTCTGTAAAAATATAAGTTAATGTGGCATTGTTTGAAATTAATTAAAATTCATTTTTTACTTATTTCTGTGTTAGTAGTAATTAACTGATCACAATGAAAATACTAATTATCAGTATGTAGATAGATTCATTCTAATATTTTGTTATGTTACATAATATTGCAATAAACAATATTTCCTTATGTTATTTTTATATACTTTATATGTGATATATTCAGAAATGAATTTAAAGAAATAGACATCCATAGTTTTGAGCAAATGTCAGGTCACAAGAGGCCAAGGGAATGAAGAAGCTGATATATGCTCTATAAGGTATCTTTAATGGAAGAACCTACATAGGGAGATTATAAGAATGGATTGCTAGGTAAGTGCTTAGAAGAAGAGTTTGGAGAAAGTGCTAGGAGTTTTGGAAAACCCAAGGTAATGAGCAATCACAGATATATAAAGGTTGGAGAAAACAGGAGCAGCCAGATATGATGTATAATTGGTGATGATGAAAAGTTTCCATCTGTTCAAGGAACAGTAACAAGCAAGAAAAATAAAGTAGCGGAAAACAGGAAATTGCATGCTGGCTGCCATGTAAAAAGCAGATTGTAGAAGCCATTTATACTACCTGGAACACGAATATTTGGGGCTTATTATGACAAAAGTCACAGATATTTGGAAAAAAGTTGGATGAAAACAAAATAAAAATTGTGTGTTGAAATTAAATGTAAGCAATGAAGATAATTTTCCTGATTTCTTTAAAAATTTTTAAAAATATCCTATGAACTGGTCTTTGAGATAGGGAGTGCCCTTTCTTCTCAAAGTATGGGCAGGTTTTCAGTGCAAGGTAAGTTGTTGTACAGAGAACTGTTTGTCGTTTGATGGTGTGATCCTTGCAATTTGAAATATATGCTGACCAGAGAGATATACAATGAGAAAGACAGACGAAACAAGAGAGCAACAGAGACACAGAGACAGACAGAGGCATATGCAGTGATTCAGATCAGTGTACATTCTATGCCTTATTAGATAGCCTAACTTACGTTATAAACACAGATAACTTTAGCCAAAAACCATGGGAAGCTCTTCCAGCTCGCTCCAGAAGGAGCACAACAGTGAAACAGCTGGATCCTCTCAAATGGTCATGCATCCATTGCAACAATCAGAAGAGCAATTAGTTTGAAATCAGATATGATAAATACACGAACATATACGTTGTCCACATTCCAGTGAAGTCCGTGTGAGTTCTAATTTTGAAAATCATGTAGATAACCTAGGGTGTAATCTCTGTCCCCAGGTTCAAATTAGAGGCATACAGGATAAAATTGCATCATTGTCATTGACTCCCTTAGGGAAAGAACCTTTGTTGAAACAGGCAGAAGTGTCCCTTCACTCTTGAGAAATAGTGGTACAACTCTAGCAAGATTCCCTAACATCTCATCCTGTTTAGCACATGACCCTTGTGATTACTTGACTTTTAATAACAAAATATACACAGACAGAAAAAAGTTGAAAACAGACTTTATCATAATTTTGGAGATAATAACTCAAAATAGGCTTATTACCACAGTCAGAGATGGTCAGTCTCCATAATAGGGAAAGACTTCTGGAAATATCTGTGGAGTTTTTCTACTGCACCTCAAGATATTGAAAATTTACTCTTTTTTTAAAAAAAGAAAATTTACTCTTGATTGTGTTTTTCATTAGTTTCAAATCTTAGACACTTGTAACAAAGAAATAGAGTGGTATTATTTTCATTGAAAATATACATTTCTAACAGCTGTGTATTGTAGTATTAGATGTATCCCCAATGATATTTGCAATGGTACAATTAGGGGCATTCAAGCAGTCAACCCAGGCATAATGGATTAAGGGGTTCTGGATGTGACGGCTGACAGCCTTAATTGGTTTGGGGAGAATTTTAGCCAACTCATGATGATTAAGTTGTACCAGGAAACATTTGAAGCAGAAAATGTTTTTGAGAAATCCAAAGTCTTAATAATTAAGAGAATTGAAGATCCCCTATAAGGAAAATTAAAAAGTGGACCTGGGTCACAAAGGACAGGGAAATCCATAGAAAATACAAGGCACGTGATAGAGGAAGAAATCGCTGGGTCTACTGGATTAGTAAACAATGGTGAGAGCCCCCATAACAATAGAAAGTTTGATCCAGAATGTTATTGGGGAAGATTGGAAGATATATGTATAATAAAAAATGTTTAAAAGATGAGCCGAAGAGTATGGACCACTCAAGGCAGGGGGAGGGGATTGGATTAGTGAAGTGGCCTTCCTGGAAAGATTGGAACATGCTGATTTGACCCCCTGGCATTGACTACCTATGTAAATTAGAATACAAATTCTAAGAAACAGAATTTGGGCTTGTGAAAGAGCCCTGGAGGAAGCTTCAAGAAGAATTAATATTGTATATGGAAAGGAGTTTGAAAAGCATTGTAGAAATAAATATTTGGATGAACTTAATAAAGAAATGATGCAAATTTAAGACAAGTTAAAATATGAACATTATCTTGACTTGTTTACCATCTTTCTGTTTTCATGCTAATGTTGTAACAAGTTTATGCCCAGATAGTCTGTGATTTGGAGGGTTTTCTGAGGGTTAAAATTTCATATAACTTGCTTTAGTAGACACTGAACTGTGACTTTGTGTGTGCGTTGTGCTTTCTGGAGATACAGTTATGTGGTGGCTTTTTCAGAGAAAATAATGGGTTTGGGGAAAATAATGGGCTTTTGATTATATATTATTGTATAACAAGGAAGTATGTAAGCAATAAATGACTGAGGTGAAATCAGATTAAAAAGGAATGGAGGGGAGGGAGAGAGAGAGAGCAATCTGTCTATGAGAACAGCTTCAGGGCAGCAATGAGTCATCTGTTAGACTGCACTAGCATCATTGCCTGGATTCTGATTTTGTGTCAGTCCAATTTTCTCATTCTTAAGAACCTCAAACCGACTGAGGCTAGTCTTCAGCACGACGTCACCATTATGACCCACCTATCTTAATGCAAGCAAGCCCTCAAATGTTCCAATACAACAACAAACACACAAAAACAAAAGACCATGAAATCAACTTTTTGGAGATGATTGAAGCTCTTAAGGAGGAAATTAACGAATGCTTTAAGGAAATTCAGGAAAATTCAAATAATTAGAGGAAATGATGAAATTCCTTTTAAACAACTAAAAAAAGGGAAAGGAAATATATGAAATTGTTCAAGATCTGAAAACAGAAATATAAGTAATAATAATATATATATATATATATATATATATATATATATATACTAGCAGACCTTAAAAGAACTAACACCAATATCCTTAACTTATTCTGTAAAATAGAAATAAAAAGAGTAGACCACTTCCAAACTCTTTTTATGAAGCAAATATTACCCTGGTATCAAAAGCAATTAAATTAAACAAAAATAAAAGAGAATTGTAAAACAATCTCCCTGTTGAACATAGATCTAAAATTCTCAATAAATTTTTGGAAATCAAATTTGAGAATGTATCCAAAGAAGCATTTGCTATGATCAAGTCGGCTTCATTTCAGGTATGCAGAGATGGTTCAACACACATAAATAAACAAATGTAAATCATAATATGAATGGGCTCAAGAACACAAATCAACTTTTTTTTTTAATGATGCATAAAGGACCTTTGAAAAGTATAATATTCCTTCATGGTTAAAAAAAAACAAACAACAACTGGTGATGCTAGGGATGAAGAAATCATATCAGAACATAATGAAGGCTCTCTATGACAGGCTGATAGCCACCATCTTGTTACATGAAAAAAACTGTATGACTGAGCACAATTCAAAGTTGACAGATTTCTAGTAAAGTTCTATCTAGAGCAAAAGGGAAGGATATAGGAAAAGAAAAAATATCAATGCAAAAAACCAAACAAACAAAAAAAAAAAAACAAAGAACATGTTATATCTAAAAACTTCCTGACACAAAACATCCAGGAAATCTGAGATTTAAAAACAAAAACAAAAACAAAAAACAAAAAGCAAAAAACAAAAAACAAAAAACAAAAAACAACTAAGAAACATAAGAATACAATACAAGATAAAGAACATTCCCAGATCAAAGGGGTGTGTGTGTGTGTGTGTGTGTGTGTGTGTGTGTGTGTGTCTGATGTTTTTGAGACAGGGTTTCTCTGTGTTGCCTTGGTTTTGGCTATCCTGGAACTCACTTTGTAGACCACATTGGCCTCAAACCCATTATCTGCCTGCCTTTGCTTCCTCAGTACTGATATTAAAGGCATGTGCCACCATTTCTATCTCAAGAAAATATTAAGAAAACCATAAAAGAAACATTTCCTAACAGGATGAAGCAAATGTCTATAAACATAGAATAAGCTTACAGAACACCAAATAGCTGGTTCCAAAAAAGGAAGTCTCTTCACAAATATTACCCAAAATACTAAATATTCAGTACAAAGAAAGCATACTAAAAGCTACAAGGGGAAAAGAACAAGTAACATATAAAGGCATATCTATGAGAATTACACTTGATTTCTCAATGGACACTATAAAACCCAAAAGAACCTGGTAAGAAGTTGTCCTTCAGACTCTAAGAGAACAGATTGTGGCAGAGACTATTGTTCCCAGTAAAACTCTAAATAACCATAGATGGAGAAAACATGATATTCTATTAAAAGGCTGAGTTTAAACAGTATCTATCCATAAACTCAACCCTAAAGAAAGTACTAGGAAGAAGACTCCATGAAAGGTTAATTATACCAATAAAGGGAAAGGCTTTAAATAATTCCACACCAGAAACACCAAAAAGTGAAACACACATACACACACATATACACACACAGACACACACACAAAAAAACACTCTATAAAAATTAACAGCAGAAACTTAGAATATCCAAGATACAATTTGCAAAACACAAGAACATCAAGAAGGAAGACCAGCTCTTGGATACTTCATTCCTCCTGTGAAGAGGAAACAAAATACCCATGAAAGGAGTTACAGAGACAAAGTTTAGAGCTAAGATGAAAGGATGGACCATACAGAGACTACCCCACCACGGGGGATCCATCCCAAAATCAGTCATTAAACTCAGACACTATGGCATAGGACAGCTAGTGCCTACTTAAGGGACCCTGATATAGCTGTCTCGTACAGAAGTGGATGCTCATAATCAATA
The DNA here is from genome assembly GCA_902729485.2 of Mus minutoides. Classification (NCBI taxonomy): domain Eukaryota; kingdom Metazoa; phylum Chordata; class Mammalia; order Rodentia; family Muridae; genus Mus; species Mus minutoides. Next base: position 108,750 of record LR749746.1, read on the forward strand.
CGATGGAACACAGGGCCCACAATGGAGAAGCTAGAGATAGAACCCCAGGAGCTGAAGGGGTCTGCAACCCTAGAAGAGGATCAACAATATGAACTAACCAGAACCCCCAGAACCCGTGTCTCTAGCTCCATATGTAGCAGAAGATGGCCTAGTCGGTCATCATTGGGAAGAGAGGCCCCTTGGTACTGCAGTCTTTATATGCCCCAATACAGGGGAACGCCAGGGCCAAGAAGTGGGAGTGGGTGGACAGGGGAGCAGGGAGGGGGCAGAGGGGAGGGGACTTTCGGAATAGCATTTGAAATGTAAATTAAGAAAATATCTAATAAAAAAATTGGAAAAAAATTAACAGCAAAGTAACAGGAATAAACAATTATTACTTGCCAGGAGCAGCCCCAGTGTGGGATGTTCTTTTTTATTAGTTCCTCATGAGGCAGCATTAGGCAGAGGGTAGGACTTTGTCAAGATATTTAGGGTTGCTGTATAATAAAAAGTTTACTTATCTAAGCCTAAGTTACTATGCTATTGTACCTGACCTGCTTTCTGTGATCCTCTGAGGCTAGAAACTGCAATTTCTGGAACCTAGCACCTCTTCTTCAAGCCACAAAGGATTAAGTAAATAGCCTTGTCTATCTCTGCAGGAACTGCTGGGCTCTAACTTTCAGCCTGCTAGTCAGTCGGAAGACAGAGGAAGAGAAGACACCTAGAGAAGTGATTATAGAGTTTATTAACAAGTTGTAAAAAGTTCCCTATGAAAGCTATCTAAGAAGAAAAGCAGAAAGATCCTAATTGGGTAAAAGGAAAAATTCTCTAAGTGGGGAAAGGGAAAAGAACCTAGTCTAAGTGGGGAAAAGCAAAAAAGTCTCCTCTGTTGGTCTTAACTCTATTGATGATTTTCATACTTCTCAGTACTTATACATCTTTCAGAATACATGATCACATGTTACAAAGTTCAATACAAGTTCACACCAAAAATCAAATCATAAATTGAAATAGAAGTTCACAACAGTGAATGTTTGCATGCATATCCATTAGGAGTAATTATCTGGCTAAACATCCATCTGTCTGAGCTCCACAGGTTCACTGAAGGTTTAACTAACTTATTGGTGAAGTTTTGTATAGATAAACATAGTCAGTATTTTATCTTCTGTCCTAGCACCTACAATAAATCATTATTTGTCTTTTAATGACCTTTGGTTAATTGTGTTACAACCTCTTGAAATGTGCTCTGAGTAGGAGAAAGTCCGGTTACCATCTAAGAGCAATTAACTGGTGACACTTGGAAGACTGGTAGAGTTCTCATTGCAGCTTTGACTATCAGAAAAGGACCTAATAGCAGTCCCATTATAAAAGAGCTTAATAATCATAGATATAATTTTAGGAATTCTTATAGGATCATCATTAAGACTTAAGTCATCTATTTGTCTATATAGCATCACTACAAGTTAGTATATCTTCATGGATCTGTAGAGATCTGCTCTAAAGGGGTGTGCTTTTACTTAGTGATTATTATATATGTTTAATGATAACAGGAAAAGCATATCAATAACAGGAATCTTTCCTAAAATTGGTCCCTCACAGCCTTGCTTAACGAGGGCTCACCTGTGGCAGATTATATAATAATCCAAGGCAGACCACTTCAGGATGATCACCTGCTAGTTATTAGCTTGTCCCATTATGGCTCCTGACACTTAATATCTTTCAAAGCAGTGGAATTAATTCCTCAAGAAAAAGACACAATTTTTTTTAAAAAGACACAATCTAAAAAAATGAGGGTGAAAACAGGATCCATTATTCTCCTGCATACAAGAAACACATTTCAACATCAAAGATATACATTACCTAAGAGTTAAGGGTTAGAAAAGACTTTCCAACCAAATGGAAACAAGATGGTATAGCAATTCTAATATCTACTAAATATATTTTCAACCAAAATTAATAGAAAAAGATTGGGAAGGATATTTCATATGCATCAAAAGAAAAATCCACCAGGATCACAACTCAATTCTCAATATCTATGCTCCAAATGCAAGGATATACAAATTCATAAAAGAAACATTACTAAAGTTTATAACACATGTCAATCCTTAGACATTTGTCATGGGAGGCTTAAATACCACATTCTGACCAATAGACAGGTCATCCAGACAGAAACTAAACAGAGAAATAATTAAACTAACATGTTATTAACCAAAGGACCTAATAGATATCTACAGATCATTTCACCTAAGCATAAAAGCCTATGCCTTCCTCTCACAACCTATTGTAGTATTCTCAAAAATTTACAATATACTTGCTCAGAAAACAGGACTCAACAGATACAACAAAAATTGAAATATTCTCCTTTATGTTATCAGATCTGTGTGGATTAAAGCTGGACTTCAACAACAACAAAAACAATGGAAAGCGTACAAACTCATGGAAACTGAAAAACTCTCTAATGAATGATCTCTGGGTCAAAGAAAAAAATAAAAAAAAAAAATTAAAGGTTTCATTGAATTTAATGAAAATGAAGGCACAACATACCCAGACTCATGGGACACAATGAAAACAGTGCTGACAAGAAAGTACATAGCACTAAGTGAATTCATAAAAAATTAGAGGGACTACCATACTCAGAGGAAATTCAACTCACAGGTACTCTGGCATGCCCACGACCACAGACCACAGATGAGGCCACAACATCTGCCCCAATACCCAGAATTACTGGGACTCCTGAGATCCAGGGACAGAAGAACCCCAACCCAGCCAGAGGCACAAGTTCCTTCCAGTTTGAACTTGCACTCAGAGCAGATCTGGGGTGCTGGCTCTGCACCCACACCTACAACACTCAAAGGGAGTCCGACTCCCAAGTTCTCTGAAACTCCCAGGATCACAGGAGCACAGGATCACAGGTGCTCTGACATGCTTAGCCACAGGATCACGGGATCACATAGGAAGATCAACTCCCAGGAGATTGGACACACCCAGAATCACTGGAGCTCTGACACACTAAAGATAATAGTTGAAGCCACATCTTTCCAAACACCCAGAATAACTGGGATCCCCATAGGAACTAGGGAAACACACTCTGGCACCAAGCCAGAGACAAGGGTTCCTTTCAGCTTGTACCTGTGCCCAGAGCAGACCCAGAGTTCTGGCTCACTATTAACTCCCGCAACACCCAGTAAAAGCTTGACTCTCAGGAGCTCTGACACAGCAGGATCTCAGAAGCTTAGTCACACCAGAATTTTAGGATCCCAGAGGCAGTTTGACACCCAGGAGCTCTGAAACACACAAAATATCAGGATCACAGGATCCCAGAATCAGAAAATCACAGAGACAGCTGGACTCCAAGGACGTCTGACACAGCCAGGAACACAGAAGGGACAAGGTCCAGTCAAAGACAGCAAGGGGAAGTAGCACTACAGATAACCAGATGGTGAGAGGCAAGTACAAGAACATAAGCAACAGAAACCAAGTCTACATGTAATCATCAGAACCCAGTTCTTCCACTATGGCAAGTGCTGGATAGACCAACACACCAGAAAAGCAAGATAGTAATTGAAACTCACATCTCATGATGATGATAGAGGACTTTAAAAATGACATAGAAAAACTCCCTCGAAGAAATACAGGAGAACACAGGTAAACCAGTAGAAGCACTTGAAGAGGAAATACAAAAGTCCCTTAAAGAATTACATAAAAACACAAACAAACAAGAGAATGAATTGATAAAAAACATCCAGGTTCTAAAAACAGAAATGGAAGCAATAAAGAAATCACAAAGGGAGACAACACTGGAGATAGAAAATCTAGGAGAGAGATCAGGAATCATAGATGCAAGTATCACTAACAGAATACGAGGAATAGAAGAGAAAGTTTCAGGGGCAAAAGATACAATAGAAAATATTGACACAACAGTCAAAGAAAAGGGAAAATACAAAAAGCTGCTAACCAAAACATATAGGAAATCCAGGATATAGTGAGAAGACCAAACCTAAGAATAATAGATATAGAAGAGAGTGAAGATTCCCAACTTGCAGGGCCAGTAAAGATCTTTGACAATACTATAGAAGAAAACTTTCCTTACCTAAATAAAGAGATGCCCATGAACATACAAGAAGCCCACAGAACTCCAAATGGACTGGACGAGAAAAGAAATTCCTCCCATCATATGGTAATCAAAAGACCAAATGCACAAAACAAAGAAAGAATATTAAAAGCACTAAGTGGAAAAGGTCAAGTAACATATGAGGGTAGACCAATCAGAATTACACCAAACTTCTCACCAGAGACTATAAAAGCCAAAAGGAGGGCAGATGTCATACAGACCCTAAGAGAACAAAAATCCTAGCCAAGGATACTATACCCAGCAAAAGTCTCAATTATCATAGATGAGAAAACAAAGATATTCCACGACAAAATAAAATTTATACAATATCTTTCCACAAATCCAGCCCTACAAAGGATAATAGATGGAAAATTCCAACACAAGGAGGAAAACCACAAACTAAAAAAGGAAGAAGGTAATATTCTTTCAACAAACCCAAAAGAAGATAGCCACACAAGCATAACTCAACCTCTAACAACAAAAGTATCAGGAAGCAAAAATCACTGGTTCTTAATATCTTGTAACATCATTGGATTCAATTCCCCAATAAAAAGACAAAGACTGGATATGTAAACCAGACCCATCATTTTGCTGCATACAGGATATGCACCTCAGTGACAAAGACAGACATTATCTCAGAGTAAAAGGCTGAAAATAACTTTCCAAGCAAATGGACCCAAGTAACAAGCTGGAGTAGCCATTCTAATATCAAATAAAATTACTTCAACCAAAAGTTATCAAAAAAGATAAGGAAGGACACTTTATATTCATCAAAGAAAAAATCAGGCCTTTTATCAGGCCTTCAAAGCAGACATAATAACAATACTCTGCAAACTATTCCACAAAGTAAAAGCAGAAGGAACACTACCCAATTTATTCTGTATAGCCACAATTATGCTTATACCTAAACTACACAAAGACCCAACAAATAAAGAGAACTTCAAACAAATTTCCCTTACCAATATGGATGCAAAAGATAATCAATAAAATTCTTGAAATCCAGATTCAAGAAAACATCAAAACAAACATCCATCATGATCAAGTAAGCTTCATCCTCAGATTTTTCAGTAAATTAGAAAAAGAAATAACATTGCTGAATTTATTTTGAGGCCACATTTACCCTGATACCAGAACCATACAAAGATTCATTGACAAAAAGGGAATTTCAGACCAATTCCCCTCATGAAAATTAATGGAAAAACTCAACAAAATAATGGCAAACTGAATCTAAAAACCCATCCAAAATATCATCTACCACGAACTAGTAGACTTCATCCCAGAGATGGAGGGATAGTACTGTTGCTATATATCTCCTCCCAAATATGCCCCAGCAATGAAAACACGACACAATTAATATAAACATATGCTTTGTGCCTAGATTGGGCAGATCTACTGCTACACTACCATCTTCCACTTCTATGAGACCCCTTAAAACTAGAGGTTTTTCCAGGCCATGTGCTTCTGCTCTACTTTTCTTTTTCCTCCTCTTCCTCTGCTTCCTTTCCCTCTTCCAATTTTATCTTCTTCTCTCTCCCACTTTCTGTTCCACCTTCCCTTTTATCTTCCAGATCATCAGCTCTCATTTATTTTACAAATTAAGGTGGGAAGCAGGTTTACAGGAAATCACCTGATTGCTGCCTCATTTCTTGTTCACAACCACTCACAGGAGAACAGAATTAACATTAAGTATAACTAGCCCCAGGGCTATCCACAAAATAGTACAACACCTGAAATTCTCTCAATGTAATCCACAGTAGAAAAAACATAAAATAAAACAACAACAAAAGATCATTGAGTTCTGTCTTGTTCCCTCTTCACTCCATTCCTTGAGCCACAGCTCTGTCTGCTTCTCTAGAGGCCTGCGGCTACCCTGGACAAGCAGGTGAGGTTCCCATGCCCAAGTCCTCTGCCTGATGGATCCGCTGACAAGCCCAGCAGCCTTGCCCAGCAGCCATGAGGTCTGCTGAGTACCCTCTGCACTCCATCTTCCAGTTCACACCTCTACCTGAAATCCTGGAGGCCTGCAGACATTAGGGACTGCCAGGTGAGACTTCTACCTCAATTCCATGGCTGCCGGAAGTTCTTATGGGCAAAGTCCAGAGTTCTGCTCTGTGCCCCCTACACGCCATCCCCTGGGTTACAGTTCTGCCTAATATAATTTTTACATGCATTATATACAGACCTCAGTTTCCCCTGGAGTTTTGATTTCTTTTAAAAAATGAAGAAATATTATAAATATATGTTTTGTTTTATTCCCAGGTTTGAGATATGGGGCTGTTTCAAATTGTCCAGTACAGGTGACTATAATTCATGCTTTAGCAATGGCGTGATAGTTTCTCTTATTTTGTAACTTTGGGATTCTAAGGATTACCTAGAAGGTATAGAAATGCTAGGGCCTGACAGGTGGGGTTGCTTGTATTTGGTTATTCAGTGTGGGTTGTTGAGGGGCTGTTGGTTGTTATTGGCCATGGTTTAAGTGGTTTTGCACAAAGAAAAAACAAGAAAAATCTATATCTCATGGTGAAGGACAAACTTGCCCAAGAAACCCATTGCCACTAATAAGCTGGAAATAGTCTAAGGATAAAATTGAACTTTTTCTTACCCCTAGTTTTATTCATGGATCTCTTTACTTCCCTCATTATTTGTTTTTCTACCATATATAGTGTTAGAGGGTTGTGGAGGTGGGAAAAATGCAGAAGGGTAGAAGAAAAAAGAAATCAAAAATAGGCAAAGGCCTATTCTTTGCCTTACACACTCCTCCTCAGTTTCCCTTCAAAATAAAAGTACAGAACTCCCAGACACATCAATCAAATTTGGAGTAACAAATTAGAATAAGAGTTAATAAGACAGGCTCAAACCCTCATATCACCACAAGATGACGTGACACAGTAGGTGGAAGATGGTCTCAAGCATAGCAAAAAAGTCAGGAAGACACAACCCTACTCCTGCTTTTAAGAGTTTCAAAAGAACAGCAAGCTCCACAGATGTATGCAGATGACCTAGCTCAGATTCATACAGGCTCCCCAATTGTCTGTTCAATCTGTGTGAGCTTCTATGAGTGGTACTTAGTCAATTCTGTGCATCATGTTCTCACGATGTCCTTGATCCCTCTGGCTCCTTGAGTCTTCTGTGAGGTTTCTCTGCTTCCACCTAGTGTTTGGTTGTGGGTCTCTGCATCTGCTCCCATCAGTTGCTGGATAATGCTTCTCTGGTGACAACTGGGCTAGGCACCAATCTATGAGTATAGCAGAATGTCTTTAGAAGTTATTCCATTGATTTATTTGCCAGTCGTATTTGGATCTATTCTAGATCTCTGTGCTGTCCAGCCTGGGTTCCTTTCCATCTACAAAAATCAGGCATGACCTCAAGTTAGGCAGTGATTGGTTGACCACACCCACAGTTCTGGACCACCATTACACCAGAACATCATTCAAGCAGGACATAACATAGGTTACAAGTTTTCAGGCTGGGTTGATGTTCACATCCCACTGCTAGAAGATTTACTGCTAGGAGGTTTGACTCCTTACATCCCATTACTATGAAATTTTACTAGGGTCATTCTCATAGATTCCAGACTGTCTCTACTGTACTAGGTTTCTACATCACACCCCAGTTCCAGTTATTTCAGTACTCACTCTATTTTCTTCTCATCACCACATTAACCCTCCTGTACCAATCAACAACCATGCCCCTCAGTCCACTCACAAAGTCTAATGTATTTCACCTCCGTGAGACTTCTACCTCAATTCCATGGCTGCTGGAAGTTCTTATGGGCAAAGTCCAGAGTTCTGCTCTTGTATCTTCCCTTGAGCCCTTCTTGTTAGTTAGCATCTCTGGGTCTGTGGATTGTAGCATCCTTATCCTTTACTAAAGAGCTAAGGTCCTCTTATAAGTGAGCACCTACCATGTTTGTCTCTCTGGGTCTGAATTACCTCACTCAAGGTAAGTTTTTCCTAATTCTATTTATTTACAAATTTCATGTTGTCATTGTTTTTAAAAGGTGAATAATACTCCATGGTATAGATATACCATATTATCTCTTCTCATTCTTCATTTGAAGGACATTTAAGTTGGTCTAAGTTTCTAAGTAATATGAATAACACTGCTGTGAATAAATTTGAGCTGGTGATCTTCTGGCAGGATAGGTCACACTTTGGGTATATGACCAGGAGTAGTATAGCTGAGTCTTGAGGTGGATCAATTACCAATTTTCTGAGGAAACTCTATATTGATTTCCATAGTGACTGTACAAGGTTGCACTCCCACCAGCAATGGGGCTGTACTCCCCTTGATCCAAATTCTTACCAGCATGAGTTGTCACTTGGATTTTCAATCTATGCCATCTGACAGGTGTAAAATAGTATCTCAAAGTAGTTTGATTTGCATTTCCCTAATGGCTAAGGATGTTGAATGTTTTTAAATATGCTTCAGCAGTTTGAGATGCCCCTCTTGAGAATACTGTTTAGATCAGTATGCCATTTTGATTGGATTATTTGGCTTGTTGATGTCTAGTTTTGTAAGGTCTGTATATATTCTGGATGTTATCCCTTTGTTGGATATGGAGTTGGTGAAAATCTTTTCCCATGGCCTAGACTCATGTTTATCTTGTTAACATCCCTTTGCTGTACAGAAACACTTCAGTTTCATGAGGTCCTATTTATTCATTGTTGACCTTAATGTCTGGGCTGCTGGTATTCTGTGATAAGTAGTTTTCTATGGTGATGAATTCAATGTTGTTGCTCACTTTCTCTTCTATCAGCTTCAGCAGATCTGGATTCATGTTCAATCCTTGATACACTTAGACTTGAGAATTGTCCAGGATGATATGGATTTATTTTCATTCTTCTACATGCTTAAATTCAATTAGACCAGCACCATTTGTTGAAGGTGCTTCTTATCTATTGTATATTTCTGTATTATTTATTAATAAAAACATGTGTATGTGAATTTATGTCTAGATCTTCAAGTCTGCTCCAAGGACCAATGTGTATGTTTCTATACCAATGCCATGTGGTTTTTATTACTATAACTCTGTAGTATAGCTTGAAATCAGAAATGGTGATAAATCTGGATATTCTTTCAAGATAAAATATAGTTGTAGCTTCTTGAATGTTTTTTTGTTCTTTATAATTGTAGGAAATCCTTTATTTTGTGAGGGTTTTTTTGCTTGGATATTTTCTTTATTTACATTTCAAATGTTTTCCCCTTTCTAGGTCTCCCCTTTGAGAACCCCCTATCCTACCCCTCCCTCTATGAGAGTTCTCCCCCACCCACCCTCTCCCATCATCCTGTCTTAGCATTCCTCTAAATTGCAGCATCAAACACCCTCAAGCCCAAGGACTTCTCCTTCCACTGATGTCCAACAAGGCCATCTTCTGTCAAATATGTGGCTAGTACCATAGGTAACTGCATGTGCATTTGGTTTATGGTCTAGTCCCTGGGAGCTCTGGGGGTTCTGGAATTTTGACACTGTTGCTCTCTCCATGGAGCTGCAAACACCCTCAGCTTATTCAGTCCCTTCTGCAACTCACCCATTGGAGACACCCAAGATCAGTCCAATGGTTGGCTGTGAGCTTCCTCCTCTGCATTTGTGATGCTCTTGCAGAACCTCTCAGGAGACAGCAATATCAGGCTTCTATCAGCAAGCACTTCCCAGCATCTGTAATAACATTGAGGTTTGGTGGTTGTATATGGAATAGATCCCCAGGTGGGGCAGTCTCTGAATGGCCTTTCCTTCAGTTTCTGCTCCACACTTCGTCTCCTTATTTCCTCTTGTGAGTATTTTGTTCACCCTTCTAAAAAGCACTGAAGCATCCACATTTTGGTCTTCCTTCTTGATTTTCTTGTGTTTTGCAAATTGTATCTTGGGTATTCTATGTTTCTGGGCTAATATCCACTTACCAGTGAGTGCATATCTAGTGACTTCTTTTGTGATTGGGTTACCTCACTCAGGATGATATCCTCCAGATACATCCATTTGCCTGAGAATTTCATAAATTCATTGTTTTTAATAGCTGAGTAGTACTTCATTGTGTAAATATACTACATTTTCTGTATCCATTCTTCTGTTGAGGGACATCTGAGTTGTTTCCAGCATCTGGCTACTATAAATATTGCTGCTATGAACATAGTGGAACATGTGTCCTTATTACATGTTGGAGCATCTTCTAGGTATATGCCCAGGAGTGGTATTGCTGGGTCCTCAGGTAGTACTCTGTCCGACTTTTTGAGGAACTGCCAGACTGATTTCCAGAGTGGTTGTACCAGCTTGAAATCCCACCAGGAATGGAGAAGTGTTTCCTCTTTCTCCACATCCTTGCCAACATCTGCTGTCATCTGAATTTTTGATCCTAGCCATTCTGACTGGTATGAGGTGGAATCTCAGGGTTGTTTTGATGAGCATTTCCCTGATGATTAAGGATGTTGAACTTTTTTTTTTCAGGTGCTTCTTGGCCATTCAGTATTCCTCAGCTGAGAATTCTTTGTTTAACACTTTGTTAGTGTTATTTAGTTTTCTGGACTCTAACTTCTTAAGTTCTTTGTGCATATTGCATATTAGCCCTCTATCAGATGCAGGATTGGTAAAAAAAAAATCTTTTCCCAGTCCATTAGTTGCTGTTTTGTCCTATTGACAATGTTCTTTGCCTTAGAGAAGCTCTGAAATGAGGTCCCATTTGTCGATTCTAGATCTTAGAACATAAGCCATTGGTATTCTGTTCAGGACCTTTTCCCCTGTGCCCATGTGTTCAATACTTTTCCCCACTTTCTCTTCTATTAGATTCAGTGTATCTGGTTTTAGATGGAGGTCCTTGATTCAATTGGATTTTAGCTTTGTACAGGGGCATAAGAATGGATCAATTTGCATTCTTCTACATGTTGAATACCATGTGAACCAGCACCATTTGTTGAAAATGCTTTTTTTTTTTCACTTGATGGTTTTAGCTCCTTTGTCAAAGATCAAGTGACCTTATGTGTGAAGGTTCATTTCTGGGTCATCACTTCTATTCTATTGATCTACCTGCCTATCATTGTACCAATACAATGTGGTTTTTATGACTATTGCTTGAGTTCCAGGATTGCTCTAAAAGGTCTTCTATCATTGAGAATATTTTTTGCTATCTTGGGTTTTTTTTCTTATTACATATGAATCTCAGAATTTCTCTTTCTAACTCTATGAAGAATTTAGTTAGAATTTTGATGGGGATTGCATAGAATCTGTAGATTGCTTTTGGCAAGATGGCCATTTTTACTACATTTATCCTGCCAATCTATGATTATGTGAGATGTTCCATCTTCTGAGATCCACTTTGATTTCTTTCTTCAGAGACTTGAAGTTCTTGTCACAAAGACCTTTCACTTGTTTGGTTATAATCACACCAAGATACTTTATGTTGTGACTATTATGAAGGGTGTCATTTCCCTAATTTCATTTTTTTTATTATTAGATATTTTCTTCATTTACATTTCACATGTTATCCCGAAAGTGCCCTAAACCCTCCCCCATCCCCCGCCATGCTCCCCTACCCACCCACTCCCACATATTGACCCTGGCATTCCCCTGTACTGGGGCATATAAGTTTGCATGACCAAGGGGCCTCTCTTCCCAATGATGGCCAACTAGGCCATCTTCTTCTATATATGCAGCTAGAGACATGAGCTTTGGGGGTACTAGTTAATTCATGTTATTCTTCCACCTATAGGGTTGAAGACCCCTTCAGCTCCTTGGGTACTTTCTCTAGCTCCTTCCTTGGGAACCCTGTGTTCCATCTAATAGCTGACTGTGAGCATCCACTTTTGTGTTTGCCAGGCACTGGTATAGCCTCCCACTAGACAGATATATCAGCGCCCTTTCAGCACTATCTTGCTGGCCCATGCAATAGTGTCTATGTTTGGTGGCTGATTATGGGTTGGATCCCAGGCTGCAGCAGTCACTGGTTGGTCCATCCTTTTGATTCAGCTCCACACTTGATCTCTGTAACCCCTTCAATGTGTGCTTTGTTCTTAATTCTAGGAAGGGGCTAAGTGTCCACATTCTGATCTTCATTCTTCTTGAGATTTATTTATTTATTTATTTATTTGTTTGTTTTTGGTTTTGGTTTTTTCAAGACAGGGTTTCTCTGTGCAGCCCTGGCTGTCCTGGAACTCACTTTGTAGACCAGGCTGGCCTCAAACTCAGAAATCCACCTACCTCTGCCTCCCAAGTGCTGGGATTAAAGGCGTGCGCCACCACCACCTGGCAAGGACAAGACCTTTTAAGGCAATGCCATGCTATATTTATATCCCAACCAGATTACAGACATTACACAAAAATAATTGTCCATATAATCTCGTTCTTTATATCATCAAAATAATAATGGCTTAAGATAATGTTTTGGTATTTTTAGAGAATGTGCATGTCAAATTGTAAAAATTTTTTCTTAGTGTCCTCAGTTTCTACCTGTTTCCACAAAATGGTGTTAATTCTTGAGGACTTATACTTAATCAATTGCTGCAAATGGATACTCTTGTTTCTGATTAATAAGTAAATAAATAAATTATGCACATGTGACTATTAATACCTTTTCAAGCAAACTAGTTACAACTAGAAACAAGTAAAAGTGTCATTGCCTATGTTAAATTTTTTTTATATACTTGATGTTCAAAATCAGATTAATACAGATATTGGAACTAGCTATAACAGTCAAGTATTTGAGATGTTTTGTTAACAATTTAATGTTACCCATGTTACTGAGAATTTTTATAATTCTCAAAGACAAGGTATTGTGGAACTTTAAAAACTATCTTCTTAAAAAACAAAGAAGGGGAGGAATTATATCCCCATGCACATTATTTAAATCACATTTTTTTTATTTTAAAATTTGGATGTCAAAGAACTTACTAAATGCCTTATAGTATCTTAAAACTAGACATAATCATGTCTAGATGAGATGAAAAGGATCTACTTATTGGCTTATGGCTTGATCCTGAATAGCTTCCCCTATTGGGGAAGAGGGAGTGCTTAGGTTTTCTCCACAGAATGCTGCAGAAGCATGACAACTGCCAGAATGATTCCTGTGACAGGCTGACCTGTGAGTTCACTAAGTACCCTGACTGTGGTGACAAGAGAGCTGATTTGGGTATATGTTTTTGACCCACCTTTGCTTCCTTTGTCCCAGATTGGACAAGCTAAGCTGCCTTGCTCCTAGCTTTTTAACCTTATGGGACAGAGAACATTAGAGACTGTGAAAATTGACTTTAAAAAAATTAGTCATAAGGAGTTATAATGATTCATCTCTTTCCTTCAACATGACCAGTTATTCTAACTCAATCTTGGACTGGTATAGTAATAATTCCAATATTAGAAATACTTATTGAAAATAGCTAAAAACCTTTATTAGCTAGCAAAGTTAACTTGGATCTTAGCCTATTTATATGAGAAACAGCCTTTCTGTTGATTCTCAAAGTCACCTCTTCTACACTGGGAGGGCAGAGTTTGAGCTTGATCTTGAGGGTTGCTAATTTGCAACTGAATAGAGTACCTGGACTTCCCCAAAAGAAGCTTTTATCCTGTTGCTTTTCAACTGTCTCAACCTTGTTTTTTAAGCAGGTCAGTCAATGCCTTACAGCTTGTCTTCAGCAAGTTTGCAGCCTCTCCTCCAGCAAGTGCAGGTGGCACAAATTCATCTATATGAAGAAGCATATTGAGTATATATTGTGGTTTTGGTCTGATTTGGGAACAAGGTGTGCTATGAGGGCCAGTCAGTCAATAACAGCAACCAGATTTCTGAACTATATCAATCTAAGACAGAGGTATATGCCAAGAGGCCATGGTTCATTAATAATACACCACAGAGCCATGTTTGTGCAAAATAAACACAAACAAGTTGCACATATTCTCCTTGAACGGATAAGAATATTTCAGGAAAATCTGAGTCCCCAAGCTAGGCATGGCTGCCAGCCACCATAACACCCAGGCAGGAGTATGGAGCATAAATGAATTTTATGCCTTAGTCCAGTTAACTTTTATTGTATATTTAGGGAGGAATTTTAGCCTCCATCAGCCTTGAAGGAGGCTGATCCAGACCTTGACCTTGTTGCTACTAGGAATGATATTACCTAGGGTGGAGCCTTCTGACCTAGATGGCTCTAGTTGTTATGTCAACTACCTCTGCTCTTCTCTAAGACTCTGCTACCTGCTGAAAGATTCTTGAGGCATTTCAGAGACACACCCTGCAGTTTTCCCATAGGCTGGCTCCAGGAATCAAGAATGGATTGGCAGGGGATGGGCTTTCCCTTTTTATAAGCACACACTCTCAGTAAACCTTGGGGCCTTGATCAGAGTACGTTTGTTTGTCTTGGCCTCCATTATTTCTCTCACCATTTACTCCCATACAGCTTCAGCCTCCCACTCAGGAACCCAGTTAGGTAGGCCGCAGGCAGTTTACATTGGGGAATTGAATCTACTGATGCTGAGAGATATTAAACACAATGATTGATTGATCCTGTTATTTTTGTTGTTGGTCATGGTTTTATGTTTCTGTGGTTTTCTTCTTTTTGGGTTTCTTGTGAGGTGATTAATTTCTTGTTTTTTGTTGGTTGTAGTTTCCCTCTTTGTGTTGGAGTTTTTCTTCTATTATCCTCTGTAGGGCTGGATGAGTAGAAAGATATTGTTCAAATTTGGCTTTGTCATGAAATATCCTGTTTTTTTTTCTTTTATGTTGATTGAGTAGGACCATTCCATATGCAAGTAAGTGGATCCATCCATTCACCTAGGCATAAGTATGCCCAGTTGTAGGGTACCATAGACACTGAGCAGAGAGTTCCTTGTATTCTAAATTTTAAATTTTAAAATAAAAAGAACATGATTTAAATAAATTTTTCATTGACAGGGATATAATTCCCCCTCTTTTATTTTATGAAGACATTGTTTTATAGTTCCATAATACCTTGTCCTGGAAGAGTATAAAGAATCCCAGTAATATGGGTAACATTAAATTGTTGACAGAAAGTCTCAACTCAATAGCCACTTAAATTATCTGTTTTTAATCTGATTTGAAACACCTAGCATAGAAAAACAAGGTAAGAAATGAATAATTACATTTTTAATTGTTTTTCCTGTTAAAGCAGTTGCAACAAGAAAGCCTGAGGTATCAATAGCCATGCGTATATATTTTAATTTTTTTTAATCAGAAATATGAGTAACACCCATTTGCCATAATTCATTAGGTATGAGTCCTCCAGGATTAATACTATTATGTGGTACAGGAAGAAACTGAGGACATTCAGGGCAAGTCTTTACAATCTGACATACACATTCTCTAGATATACCAAATTGTTGTCTCAAGTTATTACAATTTTGATGATGTAAAGAATGATAATGTTTGGCTAACTGTTCCTGTGTAAGGCCTATAATCTGCTTGGTAGGCAAATCTGCTATGCTTTGCCCTCACTAAGGGGTCTGGGCAATCTAGTATGAGCTCTTGAATGTCCTATAAAGTAAGGAACAGTATGCTCTCTTAAATTAAGTTGTATTTGCATAGGTAATTGCAAAATTTGGGAATTAGCAGTATCTTAAAAAAGGTACAGTTTCAAGAAATTGGTATCAGTATACAAATGAAAAGTTTGATTTTTCAACATTTCAAAAACAGAGGCTAGAGCACATAATCTAATTATTTGTGCTGAAGCAGGTGGAAACTCAAGAGAATAAGCATGTGATACAGTCACATATACTGCTTTTTCATTAGATGAACTATCTGTAAATACTGTAAGCACATTCTCTATTGGCTGTATGTTCAAATTTACAGGAAATACAAAAGCATGCACAGAGGCAAATTGTAACTACTTATATTTTGATTATCAAATTTGCCTAAGAAATTTGCACATGCAATAGGCCAAATATCAATATTCTGCAATAACCAATTTAATTGCTGTTTGATATAAGG
The DNA here is from genome assembly GCA_902729485.2 of Mus minutoides. Taxonomy (NCBI): domain Eukaryota; kingdom Metazoa; phylum Chordata; class Mammalia; order Rodentia; family Muridae; genus Mus; species Mus minutoides. The sequence goes on from LR749746.1 coordinate 124,761, forward strand.
AATAAATATTTCATCAGGTTCTTTCCCAAAATATTTTTATGATTATACCCTACAATTCTGTATTAACACAGCAACAGCTTCATAATAGGATGTTAAAACTTCTTGTTGTTGACTAACAGCTTCTTCTACTTTCTGCAAGGCTATTCATCTGCATCAGTTAATTGCCAAGGGGAATTAGGATTTCCATTCCCCTTGAGAATTTCAAACAGAGGCTTAAGTCCTCCTTTGGTGAGCTAAAGATGAGTTTTTAGCCAATTAACATCTCCTAAAAACTTTCAAAAATCATTTAAACTAAATAAACTATCTTTTCTTATTTGAATTTTCTGTGCCACAATTTTTTTTCAACTTTTGTTAGATATTTTCTTCATTTACATTTCAAGTGTTATCCAGAAAGTTCCCTATACCCTCCCCCCTCCCAGCCCTGCTCCCCTACCCATCCCGCTCCCACTCCTTGGCCCCGGCATTCCCCTGTATTGGGGCATATAAAGTCTGCATAACCAAGGGGCCTCTCTTTCCACTGATGGCCAACTAGGCCATCCTCTTCTATATATGCAGCTAGAGACACGAGCCCAGGGGGTACTAGTTAGTTCATGGTTATTCTTCCACCTAGAGGGTTGAAGACCCCTTCAGCTCCTTGGGTACTTTCTCTAGCTCCTTCTTCCTTGGGAACCCTGTGTTCCATCTAATAGCTGACCGTGAGCTTCCACCTCCATGTTTATGGTATAACTGATGTTCCAAATATTGAAAAGCATTTTATCTTTGAATCTTTTCTGGAGCAACAACTAATCCCCAAGATTTTAAAGCTCATTGTATTAAAGAAAAGACTTGTAGTAAAACTCCTTCAGAAGAATCAGAATTGATGCAGGAACAATTTTTTTGACATAAGTAGGACTATTAGCCATTCCCCGAGGCACAAATTTTCTAATGATATTGCTTCATAGGTTCTTAAAAATTACAAGCTGCCAGGCTTGTTGGCACATGCCTTTAATCCCCAGCACTTGGGAGGCAGAGGCAGGTGGATTTCTGAGTTCGAGGCCAGCCTGGTCTACAAAGTGAGTTCCAGGACAGCCAGGGCTATACAGAGAAACCCTGTCTCGAAAAAAAAAAACAAACCAACAAAAATTACAAGCAGGCACACTAAATGCAAACCTTTGCAATCATCAGGATTCAAAGGAATATTATAAAAATCAATCTTTAAAATCTATAATAATTTTATATATTTTTTGAATAGCAGCTAGAGTAGGTAATGCTCCTATGAGATCCATAGTTTCACTAACATTCTGTAAACATTGCAGTAATCTCCACTTGCCTGACTTTTTTTTTCTTAATTACAAATAGGGGAATTTCCAAGGGGAATTAAAAGCTTGAGATTATGATTGAATTGTCAACTTCAGCTAATGGAATACTGACAGGTTAACTATAATTTTTAAGTTTCTTTTGCAATATAAGAGCATAACCAAAATTTTGAAACAACCTAGTCTCTCTAAAATCAATACCAAGTTCATTACTTGCATGATACAAAGTTTGGTTGTCAGTTCTTGTATACAAATGCATGATGGTACAGCTTTTAATACTGAATTAAAAAGACATTGTTTTAAATCCTATATTTTATAAGTATAGTTTCTAGGATAGGAATTACACAAAATATTATGCCAATTTAGAAGTATTTTTAAAGACCTGTTTTTATATCATCTAGAATGACTCCAACCATAAGTCACCAGTTTTAAGCAAACTTTTTGTTACCAATGTTACAAATTTTCAATCATACCCAATAACTTTTAAGCTAATAATCTATAACCAAGACATGTAGAACATATTTATACATTCAAAACCAGTCAGAAACAAAAATTAAGTAGCTGCACACATTTAGACTAGACAAAATCTTACTTTTTCTAGCTGCAATTTCAAGAGAGGCATGTCTTGTTACCTGCTGAATCCAGTAATCACAGTCACAGAGATTTTCCTAGGAGAAAAGGCCATCAGCTTCCTATCCAGAGAAGCTAAGAAGTTACTGGGCCCTTTAAGAGCAGCTTGTATAGACAATCAGCCCCTGGCAGGCCTTCTCCAGCTGTGCTAGATGCCTGCTACAGGTGTGGGGCAACTAATCAGTTTTTGTTGTGCAAATTGAGACTGCCTTTTTAAAAAAATGAGATGAAACTAAATCAAGGGGTGGATAGCCAGCTGATAAAGTTTTAAACACTTTTTCTTTAAAACTTGAAATAGCAACAATCAAGCAATGAAACAAAAACATAGACATGAACTGAGAGACAAGGACATATTGGTATGCCAAAGACAGACAATAGGCAAAGAAGGAAGAGAAGCAGACATTCCACCAAAGGAGTCCAGATATCCTACCTAAGAGACCCAGAACCAGAGCTAAGCATTCCTCCAGCAGGAGCTAGAGGGGGAGCAAGACATCTCCTGACCTCCTCCTGTTCCTAGGAGAGCTCTGAGACAGCTTATGTTTGTTTTCCTTCTCATTCACCAAAGCATCCAGGACAAGGGAGAAGACTGCTTTTCTGATACCCATTTTCTCTCTTATGTCTAGGCTCTAAACTATCTCCACTCAGAGTCCAAAGACTAAAAGCATCTATGAGAATTATCTTCACTTCTCTAGATTTTAGCCTATCTCTAAATGCACACACAAAATATATTCTATCATTACCTTGTTCCTGTTTTACAGAGTTTATTCACCACTGGCCCAACTCTAATTTGTTTTTCTTTGCCTTTGTTTGAGCTTCCTTTCCTTTGGTGTCCTTCACTGTATTCCCTCATACTTGAGCTCCAACGTTGAGGTGCCATCTGACTAAGCCAGCTCAGCTCAGTCAGTCATCAGGGTCTCAAGTGAGGGAGTGAGGATAGAAAAGAAAAAGACAATTAGACAACATCATAACCTGACTCTAGCCAATGCTGAGGCTGAAGTGGGTTTATTTTTCTCCAGTCAGGTTTTATACCATTCTAAGTACATCCAAATAATAGGATCTCTTATTAGATCAAAGACAAAGTATCAAATGAGGCAATAAACAAAGAAATCAAACAAAGCAGTAAACAAAGCCCTGTGGTCACTGTTTCCAAGGGCATATCACTGTTTCCAAGGGCATATCACTGTTTCCAAGGGCATATCAGGACGACCAAGATAAAAGGAATGTCACACATTCTTCAGCTGAATTTATCTTGAGATTTGTATTAGCCCAAATGTAAATATTCTTATATGAGCTCAGCCTACTTCCTTGTCTGAGCCCATTGACAAGTGCTTGAAAAATTTCCAGAAGTAGCCCCAAAAGCTCTCCACATCCTGGCTTTCAGAGTCACAGTTGAAAAGTCTGGTATGATTCTGATATGTCTACCTTTATATGATACTTGGCCTTTTCCCGTTATCACTTTTAATATTCTTTCTTCTGTGCATTAAGTCTTTTAATTATTATGTGATGGGAGGAATTTCTTTTCTGGTCAAATATAGGCTTCTTGTACATTTACAACCATTTAGGAAATGGTTTAGTATAGGACAGTTTTCTCCTATGATTTTGTTGAAGATGTTTCCTGTCCCTTTGAGTTGGGAATCTTCACTCTCTTATATTCCTATTATCCTTATGTTTGGTCTTTTCATTGTGTCCTGAATTTCCTGGATATTTGAGTCAGGAGTTTTTTACACTTTGTATTTTCTTTGACTATCGTGTTAATATCTTCTATGGTATCTTCTATAATTTAGATTCTCTCTTCTATCTCTTGTATTCTGTTGGTGATGTTTGCATCTGTGACTCGTGCTCTCTTTCCTAGCTTTTCCATCTCCAAGATGCCTCATTTTGTGATTTCTCTATTGTTTCTGTTTTCATTTATTTGATTCCGTAGGGTTTTGTTCAATTCCTTTGCCTGATTGATTGTGTTTTCCTGTATTTCTTTAAGGGATTTTTGTTTTTCCTCTTTAAGGGCTTCTACCTGTTTGCCTGTGTTTTCCTGTATTTCCTTAAGGGAATTATTTATGTCCTCCTTAAGGTCCTCTATCCTCTTCAGATTCAATTTTAGGTCAGTGTCTTGCTTTTCAGGTGTGTTAGGATATATAGGGCTTGCTGTGGTAGGAGCTGGGTTCTGATGTTGCCAAGTGGCATTGGTTTCTGTTGCTTATGTTCTTGTGGTTGCCTCTTGCCATCTGTTTATCTCTGGTGTTAACTAGCCTGCCTGGCTCTGGCTGGATCCTGTCCCACCTATGAGACTGTGAGGCTGGTTATAATGGAGCTCCTGGGAGTCAAGCTGTGTCTGGGTGTGGGAGGGGATCTGAAGCATCAGTTCTGTCCTGGACCAAGTTGTGAAAAGAACTAACTTTTTGTTTTATTGATCCTTTGCATTGTTTTTATGATATTGCTTTTATCCATCTCTTTGGTTATGTCACGCTATCTACTCCTTTTGGGTGAGCTTGCCTATTTTTGTTCTAGAGCTTTCAGGTATGTTGTTAATTTCCTACTTTGAAATATCTCCAATTTCTTTAAATGGGCACTTAGTACTAAGAACTTTCCTCTTAGCACCACTTATACTGTGTCACGTTAGTTAGGGAATGCTGTGCATTCCTTTTCACTGAATTCTAGGAAGTCTTTAATTTCTTTATTTCTCCCTTGAACCAGTAATCTTATTCAGTAGAGGGTTTTCAGTTTTTATGAGTCCAAAGTTTTTCTGATGTTTCTGTTGTTAAAATCCAACTTTAATCTGTGCTAGTCTAATAGGATCTCAGGTATTATTTAAAATTTCTTGTACCTGTTGAGATCTGTTTTTGACAGAGTCTGTGGCCATTTTTGGAGCATGTTCTGTGAAGTACTGAAGTATCTTATGTTGTACTTGGATGAAATGTTCTGCAGATATTTGTTAGATCCTTCTAGTTCATAATGTCTGTTATCCCCAGTCTTTGTTTGTTTGTTTGTTTATTTGTTTGTTTTCTGGAAGACCTGTCAATTCGTGAGAGTGAAGTACTGAAGTCTCCCACTACCAATGCATGAGGATTGATGTAAGATTTATACTTTAGTAGTATTTCTCTTACAAATGTGGGTACCTTTGTGTTTGAGGCATAGATGTTGAAGATAGAACAATCATCTTAGTGATTACTTTTCCTTTGATGAGTATGATCTCTTTTGATTAAGTTTTATTGGAAGTATATTCTTTAGCTATTAGAATAACATCAGAAGATCATGTGTGGACCTCAGATATTGAAATCAGAATCTGTAACATTGACTTTTTCTTGGAGACCCCAAGAATTTCGAGATCCCAGAGCTGAGGAATGCTACTAACAAGGAGCTACTAACAGCCCAGAGGAAAGGAGATTGTTGAAGTCAACAAAGATGAAAAAGGAGTTTACCATCTAAAGACCACTTCAACATCAGACACAGAAATGAAGAGTTTGGAGGTTGTGCATGTGGTTTCCAGTCTGGCTTTGGGGATTACAGTTAAATGATTGGATGAACTTCAGAAAAGACTTTGAATATTGGAATTTCAATATTGTTGAGACTGCTGTACCATGGGGTCTTTTGAAGTTGGATGAAATGTATTTTGCATTATGCTATGTTTAGATATGGCCTCCATAAACTCATATGTTTGAACAAGCCTATCTGTACCAGAGAGTGTAATGTAATGGTTTGAATATGCTTGGACCAGAAAGTGACACTATTAGGAGATGTAGCCTTCTTAGAGTATGTGTGTCCTTGTTGGAGGAAATGTGTCATTGTGGGTACTTACTGTCTTAGGGCCCACAGCCTACCTCCCTGGAAGCCAGTCTTCTTCTTTTTGGCTTCAGAACAAAATGTAGAACTCTTAGATCCTCCAACATGATAATGAAAGAGTAGTACGTAACCAAAGACAAAATAGAGTCCCTTGTGTCAGGGGGGAAAGTGAACCTTTAAAAATACCGATGGCTCTAGGTACTGGGCAAGCCTTTCCTGGAACAATCACAGAATAGCCAACGCCCTCTGAATATCTCTGTGAAATGTCTCAATGCCCCAGGAGGTTGCCTAAGGTAGCACATGACTTAATTGTTAGGTAGATTGCCTCCCCCTTTCCACCCCTCCTTGCCTCCTACCTGGGTATCTTGCTGATGTTTAAACTAGCCAATCATGTGAAACCGTGTCAATTTCCCCAACCCCCCTACCCCATTGTTATAAAAGCTCCTGATTTTCGAGCCACAAGGTCGACCCCCCTGTCCCCTGCGTGGGATACGGGTCGTCCCGGAGCTCCGATTAAAAATCCTCATGCTTTTTGCATCAAGATAGGTCTCGTGATTCGTGGGGTGCACGAACAACCCGTGTTTGAAATAGGGGTATTTCTGGTTGGATCTTACAATGCCTGCCATGATCCAGTCTTAATGATAATGGATTGAACCTTTGAACCTGTAAACTAGCCCTAATTAAATGTTGTCCTTATAATAGTTGCTTTGGTCATGGTATCTGTTCACAGCAGTAAAACCCTAACTAAGGGGAGAGAGGGTAGAAGCCCAAAGGTCAGGAGAATGAATAGAACAATGCAGCTGCCACTGGTAGGAGGTGGGGGAACTTCTAGAAAGTCCCAGATACCTGGGATGGCAGAGGCTCACAGGACTCAATGGGGGTGACATTAGGTGAAATGCCCAACAGTGGGGAGATGGACCCTGAATGGCCTACCTCCAGTAGTTAGACAGGGCCATCAGTGGAGGGATGGGGTTACCAACCTACCTACAAAATTTTTTGTACCAGATTTATTCCCATCTAAAAGAAATGCAGGGACAAAAATGAAGAAAAGACTGAAGGAAAGGTCATCCAGTGAGCAGCCCATTTGGGGATCCATCCCATGGAAGTGCACCAAACCCTAACACTATTACTGATGCTATGTTGTGCTTGCAGACAGGAACCTAGTATGGCTGTCCTCTGAGAGGGTCTACCAAAAGGTGACTGAGACAGATGCAGATATTTACAAGTAATCATTGGACTGAGGTTGGGGACCACTATGAAATAGTTAAAGGGCTGGGCAGTGGTGGTGCATGCCTTTAATCCCAGCACTTGGGAGGCAGAGACAGGCAGATCTATGAGTTCGAGGCCAGCCTGGTCTACAGAGTGAGTTCCATGACAGCCAGGGATACACAGAGAAACCCTGTCTTGAAAAACCAAAAAAATAAAAAATAAAAATAAAGAGAGGAATGATTGAAGGAACCGAAGGTGGTGGCAACACCATATGATGACCAATGGTGTCAACTAATCTGGAACCCTGGGAGTTCCCAGAGACTAAGCTACCATCCAAAGAGCATACAGAGCCTGGCCCTCAACACATATATAGCAGAGGTCTGCCTTGTGTGGCCTCAGTAGTAATGGATGTGCCTAATCATGTAGATAATTGATGTCCCAGAAACAGGAAATGCCTAGGGGAAACACCCTCTAAGAGATAAAGGGAAGGGGGATTGGGTAAAGAACTCTGGAAGGGAGAAAAGAGAAGGTACTATTTGAGGTATAAATAAACAAAATAATTAAGAAAAACTATTATATATACATATATCAAATATATATATATATATATGTATATATATATATGCCAAATGTACATTAACAACACTGAAAGTTTTCTACTACTTAAGTCTAGAAATTGAGTATTTTACTTAATATTATAATTAAAAGGATATAAGTGTATGAATGTGAACACATATGAATATAAAACATACCACACAAATCTAACATATGTATAGCTTTTATGATTTATCAGTTTATTTATTATTTCTAACATTGTGTAACAGCCAAATAAAATCTCCAATAAGCATGTAAAATACTGCATGTTTTTAAAAAAATGTATCAGAATTTTAACATAAAGTAGCTTAAATTCTTCTAAGTACTGTTTGAGATGCATTTAAATAGCCATTAAACTCTACTGTGCTACTTTACAACTGTATCTGTCTTACAGCCAACTAGTATTAAATGTTCCTCTGCATCATCAGAGGTTGATTCTCAGGGACCAAATGTGAAACCACTTCATGAGATATAATGTTTTTGTAGTTGAGCAAGTAACTTTCTTTCTCCTTTTCATAATAAAATATATTTGGATTAAACTGCTCTGCAGACGTACTTGAACTCGATTCAAGCACTTGAGAACTCTGAATATCTACCTACTATCCTTCATTACCCACTCAGAAAACCAGAACTTCCTCCTTAGGATGCAAAAACTGCATATAAACACATTGCCCCATGAAGGCTCATGCCAAGCTCTTGCTTATAGTTGTGATACACCCCCTTCCCAGGACCTTCATGCTCTCCAGAGAGCTTATCCTTCTTTTTATCTTTTACAGGAAACAGTGTATTTTCATTTTAGTGATCAGAACCAAGCATTTGTCAAAAAACATAATGAATTGAGTATACCCACATTTATACAAATAGTAAAGCTTTGAGAAATTGGATACTATTACAAATAAAATAAGAAAAATGGATGGGCATAGGTTGGTCAAGAAGTACCAAACTATGCTGAGAAAAATTCTTGTTTTTATGTTTCATTGTGTAGTGATTATAAATACTATATATTATACTTAAGGCTAGAATAAAAAATTTCATGCTAAATAAGTCATCCTAAATTTGAATAAATTACTATGCTTTCTTTTATGTAGATTTTATGAACTATTTACATGTGTCAAAACAGCGCAATATATCCAATAAATATCTGCCACTTCTGATTGTCAACTACAAAAACTATATATATATATATATATATATATATATATATATATATATATATATATANAACAGAAAAGATGGTTCAATGATTAAGAGAACTGAACCCAGGTTTGAATTCCAGCACCTATAAAGTTGCTCACAACCATCTGTAAGCCAAATCCTAGACAGTCTGACACACTCTAATGGCCTTTGCAGGCACTAGGCATAAACATGATGCACAGACACATAAGTATATCAAAACACCAATACACAAAAAGATAAGATAAAATTAATAAATATTAATAGTTGCTGCCAAAAATTCAAAGTATGTTATAAAATAAAATATAAAAATAAAATAAAATAAAGTAATCTAAGGCAATAAGTCCTTCTGTTATCTGCAGAGAAGAAATGGTCTTTGCTATGAAAGCTATGAACCTATCTAATAAAAAGGAAACAGTAATGATTATATAAGCAATTGAAAATTTACAAGAAAAATATGTAGAAAGTTTTTGAGAAACTTTCCCAAGACACAAGATAGTTAAATAGAGAAGAAAACTATACAAGGAAGAGTGAGTGGAGGAAAGGAAGCCTCATGAAGACTCCCTGACATGGAAGAAAGAATGAATGGAAGAAGAAGAGAAAGAAGAAGGGATGCTAAGAGTAAAGACTATGATTACCACTGTGGACACAATCTCCTCTTGAGGATATTTCTCAATGCTCCTTTTATATCCCGATTCCTCAGACTATAGATAAAGGGATTCACCATGGGTGTGACCAGACTATATATCACAGCCACAACGACATCCTTTTCATTGGTGTTATTAGATGAGGGGACTATGTAAAGCCCAAAAATAGCTCCATAGTACAGACAAACAACAGAGAGGTGAGTGCCACATGTGGACAATGCTTTGCAGATTCCCTTGATGGATGGAGTTCTCAGAATGGTGACTCCAATTCGGCCATAAGAAACCAGGATGCATATGAATGGCAGGGTAATGACTAGAGTACCTAAAGAAAGGATGACCATCGCATTGATGGTAGTGTCTGAGCTAGAGAGGCTTAATAAGGCAGAGGGTTCACAGAAGTAGAGGGGAATGGTATTATTTCTAAAATGAGATAGGCGAGCCAAGAGAAGGGTGTGCACGAGGGTATTGGCAGAGGATAAGACCCAGGATATTACTACTAAAAGGACACAGAGGTTCTGACTCATGATGGTGGTATAGTGCAGAGGGTGGCAGATAGCCACATACCTGTCATAGGCCATGGAGGTCAGAAGAAAACTGTCAAGATTAGTAAAAGTTGAAAAAAAGTATACCTGGGAAATGCAACCAGCATATGAGATGGACTGACTGTGTGTTAGCATATTCATGAGCATCTTTGGAGCTGTGACTGATGAGAAAGAGATGTCTGTGAAGGCCAAGTGGCTGAGGAAGAAGTACATGGGGGTTTGGAGGTGAGAGTCCAGCCTGATGAGTAGGATGATGAGCAGGTTCCCCAACACAGTTGTCAGGTACATAGCCAGGAACAAGACAGAGTACAGGCCTTGGTCCTCTGCTCGAATGGGCAGCCCCAGGAGGATGAACTCATACACAGTGCTCTCATTATCTCTCTTCATGCTCTTCCTCTTCCTCTTCTGCTGTGAGTGAAAGAAGAAATGGGAACAAAAGAGAAGTGATTTCAACTATTACATCATGGAAACATTTTATGAATCACAAATACTGAAATTAACATTAGTTTGAATCACTAATATATGTGTTTTAACCTAATATGAAGATTTCTGTTACAGTAATAAGCCGTGATGGTGCTAGAAAAGGACATAATTTTTTCACGTTGAAAACAACTGAATGTTTCTTAGAGGGGGACAGTATAACATCCAGAAAATTATCACATCCATTTCCAGATCAAAGTGCCTGGACTTCACCAAGACAATTTTAGATTAAGGATTTAGTATGTAAATTGTTAGCAGCCAATAGAAAAATCAACAGATCTCAATGGTTGTTGATCACTTTTAGCCTTTCTTGAATGCACTTACCTAAGGTTTTCTTTCCAAGAGCTGAAAACAGATAGTGGAACCCAGGGAGCATTTTTGCATCTGAAAAAAAAAAAAAGGAAAAGAAAGAAGGAAAGAGAGAGAGAGAGAGAGAGAGAGAGAGAGAGAGGAAGAAAGAAGAGAAGAGAAGAGAAGAGAAGAGAAGAGAAGAGAAGAGAAGAGAAGAGAAGACAAGACAAGACAAGACAAGACAAGACAAGACAAGACAAGACAAGACAAGACAAGACAAGACGATCTGGGGAATTAGCAGAAGCAACATGTGCATATGGTCAAAGCATTAAGTGCGTGAGTCTGAGCCAACAATATAAAGACCAATGGCAACTTATAAGCAGCTATGAGACCTTGCTATTATTACTTTTTCTCAGTGAGCTCACTCTTCTCTCACTCTTCCTAGACTGCATAAAATGACCCTGATTCCATATGAATATCTTCAGCTCCAACCTAAGCATCTTGTGCAAGTTCACCTGGAAACAGTTGACTTTCCTACCAGTTCTTGTTCAGCCATGGAAATTCTTTGTGTTTTTCTAACAAAAGCAAATGTTACCTGCTTTATTCTTAACCTAGGTTTTTAAGTTGAAAACGGTTACTTTTTATGCATTTTCTACATGTTTTCTCTATTGCTAAATTGACGTTTCTCATCTCTCATTTAATTATCCCTAACTGTGTGAGTAATCACTAAACAATAGGAAAAGGAACATGATAAAATTAGAGTTGATATTCTAGTGGCTGAGAAAGTTTGTTATCATCTATGGGAAGACTTGTTTAGTGGCCTGTATGTCTCTATGGTTAGCAGCTACCTATTTGCCATGTCACACTTCCCAGGCTTTCAAGACCATCTTTAAAGTGCCTATATATAATCCAGCTCACTCTGTACATAAAAAAAATTCAGTTAAGGTGACATTGCCTGAAATTAATTATAATTCATTTCTCACTCATTTCTCTGTAGTAATAGTTACTTTATAATGATAAAAATGCTAATTATTTGGCTGTCTTAGGTAGATTGTTTTTAATACTTTGCTATTTTGAGCAATATTGCAACAAGCAATAATATTTTATGACTTTTTATACTATATATTAAGAAATGAATTTAGAGAAACAAGCAACCATGGCTTTCAGAATATGTCAAGTTACAAGAGGTCAAGGTGATAAAGAAGCTGAAATATGTTCTATGAATAGCCTGTGGTGGAATAACATACATAGAAAAATTATAAAAAGGCATCTTTAGGCAAGTGTTTGAAAGGAGAGTGGTAGGGCTTTGAGAGTCAAGGAAAACCCAAGGTAATTTCCAATCACAGAATGTAAAGGTTGGAAAATATACGAAGAGCAGGGCAATATAATGTCTAATTTGCTATTATAAAATTATCCATCTGTTCAAGAGTAGCAATACACACAAAAATGAAATAGCATAAAATAGGAAAAGGCTTGCTGGACATCAGGTAGAAAGCAGAATTGAGAAGCCAAGAAAACTAGCTGTAATATGAACATCATGTGCTATTACAGCAAAAGTCACAGAGATTTGGGGGAAAGTTGGAATAAAACCCAGTAGAAATTTTGTGTTAAAGTGAAATGTGAACAAAGAAGATGATTTTCCACATATGCTTAAAAAATGGGTAAGTTTAAGAAATTTACTCTATGGAGATGTTTTTTTGGGGTGTGCCTTCATCTCAAATCTTGAACAGGTTAGCAGTGCAAGGTAAATTACTCTATGGAGAACTGGTTGCTACTTTATCCTTAATATTTGAAATATGTGCTGTACAGAGAGACAGACGATGAAAAAGAAATAGAAAATTGAGATAAACAAAGGGACAGAGAGCCACAGAAACAGACCCAAACATATGAGTTGTACTGAAGAATTTACATTCTATTTCTGATCTGAAAGGCTAACTTAGATATTGTACATACATACCTTTAGCTAAAATTACAGGAAAGCTCTTCCATTTCTCTCTAGAAAAAGCACAATATATATAAAAAAATCTGAAGCAGTCATGCATCTTTTGCAACAAACAGAATAGTAATCAGTTCAGAATCAGATATTGTAGATACATAAACATATACATTGCTTACATCATGGGTAAGCTCCAATTATGAATATTATGTAGAGAACCTAGGGCATCATCTCTGTCCCCAGGTCCAAATTAGAGGCATACAGGACAAAATTACTTTGCTGTCATTGACTCCCTTAGGGGAAGAACTTTTTTGAGATGAGCATGATAGTCCTTTCTTTCTTGAGAAGTAACAGTAGCAACCATAAAAAGCTTTTGCATCATTCATACTGTTGAAAACATGTCTATGATTAATTGGCATTTAATAACAAAACACACTCATACAGACACAAAATAATTGAAAACAGCTTCTCATAGTTTGGGATATAATAATTATAAATGGGCTTATTATCACAGATAAAGATGGTCAATTTCCATTATAAAAGAGAAAGACTTGTGGAAATATCTATGGAGTTCTTCCATTATATATCAAGTAATTGGAAATTTCCTCTTGAATATGCTCATTGAACACTCTGATCTACATTAGTTTATAATCTTAGCCACTTCTAACAAATAAATAGTCTGGAATAATTTACCATTGAAAGTATACATTTCTAACAGCTGTGCATTTTGGTATCAAATTTACACCCGATGATTTTTTAAATGTACAAGTAGATTCAGATTAAAGTTTGTAGTAACTTTGTTCATGAGAGTAGAAAAAAAGTTGAACAACAAATCAATTCGATGATTTTTACATAAGAAGTAATGCAGACCAATGTTATGGCAAAAAAAAATGATAATTAGAAAAAAAGCCATGAGAAAGGAAAAATATGTCCTTCAAATATATGAGGAAACATAAAAACAATTCTTTATCCTTATGCATTTTATTAAGCACTGAATGTTAAATCCTACTCTATAGAAACTTAAATGTTGAAGCCCTAATAAAAAAATATAGTTCTATTTGTAAAACGGCTTATAATGTACTAAATCTTAAAGGAAATGATTAAGACACATCCTAAATTCAATGATATTAGTGTTTCTCTTAGAAAAGTGACCAGGATGCTCCTAGCATACCCTGAAATGAGGACATAGCAAGCAGACAGAAATCAGTAGTTAGTAAGATTCTGACAGGATACCACCATCAGAACACAACAGAGAAAAAACATGCTGTCAACCCTTTGATTTTGAACTTCTAGGTTCCAGAACTAGGAGAAAATATATTCCCATTAAGCCACTCTGTGGCATAGTGTTATGACAATGCATGAAAATTAAGTTATGAAAATGTGTGTTTATAAATACAAATTATGAGCATAGATTCCTAGCTCTATTATATACCTCACAGACTGAAAAAGCTCAGATAGATTGTTCACTGCCCTAAACTTCACTCTCTCAGTGTCTCCCATCCCATTTCCACTTCTGTTTGTTTCTACTTGCTGTGCCTCAGTCTCAAACAGGGGCATAGACTACCTGGTGTACTAGAGGCCGGACAGACTGGGAGAAATAAAGATAGGCTAACTACCCAGAAAACTCTCAGCCTCTGCCCATTTTATCCCCAATGCTCCAACTTCTTAGTGTCTTTACCCTAAGCACCCAGCTAGGCAAAGATTCCCTGCTACAATAGACACAAGCCTGGAGCAAAAAAACCAAGCTTTACTAGAAATCTCAATGACTAGGAAGAAACCCAGGTAGGCTGCCTTCTCACAAAACTTTCCCACTATATCAGTAACTCAGTGTCCTTCCCACCCTATCCCAAGTCTTGTGTCCTCCTACATGTTGTGCTCCAGACCCAACAACGAAATAGACTGCACCCTCTACTAAAGACCTGAGATACTAGGAGAAGCCCAAGTAGGCTGCCTGACAGTTTGTCTCTCCCTAACTAAGCCCAGTTTACCTACCAATATAGTTGCATATCCCAAGCTCAACTGAGCAGAGCATCTCTGCTATATTGGAGACCAGCCTGGGACTGAGACTCCCATTCCCACTAGAGGCCATATAGACTTACAAAAGTCCAGGTAGGTTACCTACATGCCAAACTCCCCCTCATCTCACTATCTCAGCTTCTCCCCCACCAAATTCCACAGTCTCATTTAACCCTTCTAGTTGCTATGTCCCAGTCAGAAACTAGAGCTAAGATTCCCTACTCTACCAAAAATTCAAGCAGATTAGGAGTCCAGATGTGCTGCTTTCTGAACAAACTCCTTCATTCTCTCACTATCTTAGCATATCCCCCAACCTATTGCCATTTTTGAGCCCTCTTAATTATCTTTTCAGTCCTCCAATATGAATGCACAACTCCCACTCTACTTGGAGAATCCATGGGAATATAGACCAGAAGACCAGACAGAAAACTGAAACGAAAGTATAAAACATCCAACAAACAAAGACAAAGTCAAAAATTAGGACCCAGATCTTTAATTGTGAAAACCTACATGTCTAAAGATGCGACTAAAAACCCAAGAAAGAAGAACAAATGTAGAGAGCCACATCCGGTGCTCTCCCCAGTAAACAAGTCAAGGGCACATGTGCTGAAGGTGAGCGCGCACGCCGAGTCACAGCCCATCCTGGGGTGTGGTGAGTGAGCAGCCAATCAGAAGCATACACGACACTTCAGGGTGTATATAGGCAGTGCCTTTTTGGGGCTCGGGGTCTTTTGCAATAAAGGCTTGCTGCAGAAGGATCCTGGTGTCCACGTCCGTTCTTGCTGGCAAGACAATAGCGTAGACCCTTTCAAACAAATCCCTAAAGTCAGGACCAGAACCCACCTGTGCTGCTACAAGCAAGTCCTGAATATTCCAACAGAACAGAGGCACAAGAAAATTTTCATAAAACCAACTTTGTGAAGTTGATTGAGGTTTATAAAGAGAAAAAGAATAAATACCTTAAAGAACTTCAGGAATATATAAACAATTAGAGGAAATTATTAAATTCCCTTTTTAAAGCCAAGATAAAAAAAAATAATTGAAGGAAATGAATAAAACTGTTCAGGACCAGAAAGTGAAAATAGAAACAATAAAGAAAACACAAACTGTAGGAATACTGGAGAAGGAAAACCTAGGTATAAAAAAGGGGGGGGGGAAGTATAATCACAATCATCAAAAAGAGAATACAATGGATGGAAGAAAGAAGATTAGGCATTGAAGATACAACGGAAGAAATACATACATCAGTCAAAGAACATGTTAAGTGTAAAAATCTCTTGACACAAAACATCCAGGAGACCTGACACAATATAAAATCTAAGAATATAGGAATAGAAGAAAAAGAAGATTCCCAACTTAAAAGCCTAGGGGTGTTGGGGGGGGGGGCTTGCAAAGTCCTCTGGGACATACCTAGCTTCCCTGAGCAGCCTGCTATCCCAAGAGAACCTCTATTCTCCCACCACCTCTCCACCCACTTTCATTAGACCTGAAGATTCTAAACCATACAAGTTAGCTTCCCTCCCTTGACCCATCTTCTCTGCTTACTGAGCCCTCTGGGTCACCTTCAGGTGCCCTGAGCAATGTGCTATGCTGGAGGAGGCCCCATTTCTGTGCAGGAAGTTGGTGACCCTATTGCTCCACCGGGGTTCCATCCTAGCCACAGGAGGCAGCCTCCCCAAGCTTCATATCCCCAATGGTATAAGTCACATCTAAGGATACCTCCATTGAATTTTGGGCACTTCTCTTTTGACAGGTCCCTTTATGGAGATACTGCTTTCTTTCCCTCACCCCCTGTCACTTGAAGATTTCCATTCATTCCTATCACCATCTGGCCATTGTCCCCAACCTTCCCCACACCTAATTAACACCCATCTCCCCTCCTAATCCTCAGTATCACCCATTTCCCTCCCTCTGCCTTCCATGGCCATTCTATTTCCACTTCTAAGTGAGAATAAAGCATCCATGTTTATGATCTCCTTCCTATCTAGCCTTTATGGGTTTGTGGAGTATAGAATGGGCATCCTGTATTTTATGGCTAATATGCACTTATATATGAATACATACTGTTTATGTCCCTCTGGGAATGGATGAGAGTGGACTTACCTCACTCAGGATGATATTCTCAAGATCCATTCATTAGCCTGCAAAACTAAAGATGTCTTTGTTTTTCACCTCTAAGTAGTATTCCATTGTGTAGATGTACCACATTTTCTTTATCCATTTTTCAGCTGAGGGATAGGTAGGCTTTTTCCCAGTTTCTGGATATGACATATAAAGCTGCTATGAACATAGTTGAGCAGGTGTCTTTGGGGTATAGTGGGGCATCTTTTGGGTGTATGCCCAGTAGTGGAATAGCTGGGTTGTGAGGTAGAAATAGTCACAGTTATCTGACAAATTACCATACTCACATCCAAAGTGCTTATACAAGTTTACACTCTAAATAGTAATGGAGGAGTTCATTCCCCCTTGCTTTGAACCATTGACAGTATGTGCTATTTGAGGGTTTGATCTTAGCCATTCTGAAGGGTATAAGGTAGAATCTTAGAGTTGTTTTGGTTTGCTTTTCACTTGCTAAGGACTTTGAACATTTCTTTCTTTTATTAGATTTTTAAATTTATATTTCAAATGTTATCCCCTTTCCTAGTTTCCCCTCTGAAAACCCACTATCCCCTCCCTGATTCCTCTGTTGACAATTGTCTGTTTAGCTCACTATCATATTTTTAATTGGGTTATTTGGGTTTTTGGTATCTAACCTGAAGATTCACCTATACCACTCTGTGTATATACCAAAAAGATGCCCCACCATTCCAAAGGGGCACATATCTCACCATGTTCATAGTGGCCTTATTTGTGATAGCCAGAAGCCAGAAAAACACTAAATGTCCCATAACGAAAGAATGGATAGAGAAAATGTGTATCATTTACACCATGGAATGATATTCAGCTCTTTTTTTTCTGTTTTTTTATTAGATATTTTCTATATTTAAATTTCAAATATTATCCCCTTTCCTGGTATGCCCTCTAAAAACCCCTTAGCCCATCACCCCTCCCCCTGCTCACTACCCCACACATTGTCTCTGTATCTCCTCCCTTGGGTATTTTGATCCCCTTTCTAAGAGGATCAGAGTATTCACACTTTGGTCTTCCTTCTTCTTGAGCTTTATGTGATCTGTGACTTATATCTTGGATATTCCAAACTTCTGGGCTAATATCCACTTATCAGTGAGTACATATCATGTATATTATTTTGTAATCCGGTTACCTCACTCAGAATGATATTTTCTTGTTCCATCCATTTGCCTAAGAATTTCATGAATTCATTGCTTTTAATAGCTGTGTGGAAAGCCTTCTGGGTACCACTTGGCAGGAGTCTGACATTGGCCAAGGACAAAGAAATGGGCTTCAGGCAGGAATCTGACATTGGAAGTTAGCTCCGGCAGGAATTTGACATTGGGAAGTAAGTTTCTGCAAGAATCTAACTGTAGGCTGTAATAGGGAAGTAGGGTAAGGCAGGAATTTTAGTCTTAGGGTGGAACAGAAGAACTAGGCTTCAGGCAAGATTTTGGGCTTGGACAAGAAAGTGGGCTCAAGTATTTTGGCCATTATGACAATCCCTTTTAAACAACTGTCATGGGAGTAATCATAGCACTTTGCTTACTGCTTTGGTAGTTCCTTATTATACTGCTTGCCCAAAATACTTGCATGTAATTAAAATGGTATAAAACATGGATTAGAAATATTAAATTTGCCTTCAGTCTCAGAATTGACTGGGATCACTCTACAATGTTGTCTGTCCTTTTTTCTTTTTAATCCTCACTCCCTCACCTGTTGACTGACTGCACGAGCTTGGTCATAGCTAAGTAGTCCTCCACTGTGTAAATGTACCACATTTTCTGTATCCATTTTTCTGCTGAGGGACATCTGTTTTCTTTCCAGCTTATAGATATTACAAATAAGGCTGTTATGTACATGGTGGAGCATGTGTCTTTATTACATGTGGGAGCATTTTCTGGGTATATGACCAGGAGTAGTATAGCTGGGTCTTCAGGTAGTACTATGTCCAATTTTCTGAGGAACTGTCAAACTGATTTCCAGAGTGGTTGTACAACTTGCAATCCCACCTGCAATGTAAGAGTGTTCCTTTTTCTCCACATCCTTACCAGCATCTGCTTTCACCTGAGTTTTTGATCTAAGCCATTCTGACTGGTGTGATGTGGAATCTCAGGGTTGGTTAGATTTGGATTTCCCTGATGACTAAGGATGTTGAACATTTCTTTAGGTGCTTCTCAGACATTTGGTATTCCTCAGTTGAGAATTCTTTGTTTAGCTCTGTACCCCATTTTTAATAGGATTATTTGTTTCTCTGGAGTCTAACTTCCTAAGTTCTTTCTATATATTGGATATTAGCCCTCTATTGGATGTAGGATTGATAGAGATCTTTTCCCAATCTGTTGGTTGCCATTTTGTCCCATTGACAGTATCCTTTGCCTTATGGAGGCTTTGCAACTTTATGAGGTCCCATTTTTCTATTGTTGATCTTAGAGCATAAGCTATTGATGTTCTTTTCAGGAATTTGTCCCCCGTGTCCATGTGCTTGAGACCCTTCCCTACTTTCTCTTCTATTAGTTTCAGTGTATTTGGTTTTATGTGGAGGCCCTTGATCCACTTGGATTTGGGCTTTCTACAGAGAGCTAAGAATGGATCAATTTGCATTCTTCTACATACTAACCACCAGTTGAACCACCATCATTTGTTGGAAATGCTGTCTTTTTTCCACTGGATGGTTTTAGCTCATTTGACAAAAATCAAGTGACCATATGTGTGTGTGAACATTTCTCAGTCTTCAATTCTATTCCATTGATCTACCTGCCTGTCTAAATACCAATCACATGCAGTTTTTAATCATGATTGCTCTGTAATGCAGCTTGAAGTCAGGGATGGTGATTCCCCTGAAGTTCTTTTATTGTTGACAATAGTTCTAACTATCCACAGTTTTTAGTTATTCCAGATGTATGTGCAAATTGCTCTTTCTAACTTTATGAAGAATTGAGTGGGAATTTTGATGGGGATTGAATTGAATCTGTAGATTGCTTTTGGCAAAATGGCCATTTTTTTTTTTTTTTACTATATTAATCCTGCCAATCCATGTGTCTGCCTTTATATGTTACTTGACCTTTTTCCCTTACTGCTTTTAATATTCTATCTTTATTTAGAGCATTTGTTGTTCTGATTATTATGTTTCAGGAGGAATTTCTTTTCTGGTCCAGTCTATTTGGAGTTCTGTAGGTTATTTTTTTTTGTATGTTCATGGGCATCTCTTTCTTTAGGTTAGGGAAGTTTTCTTCTATAACTTTGTTGAAGATATTTACTGGTCCTTTCAGTTAAAAATCTCCATTCTCATCTATATCTATTATTCTTAGGTTTGGTCTTCTTATTGGGTCCTGGATTTCCTGGATGTTTTGAGTTAGGATCTTTTTTGCATTTTGCATCTTCTTTGATTGTTGTGTTCATGTTCTCTATGGAATCTTCTGCACCTGAGATTCTCTCTTCCATCTCTTGTATTCAGTTGCTGATGCTCACATTTGTTTCCTGATTTCTTTCCTAGTGTTTCTATCTCCAGATTTGTCTCCCTTTGGGTTTTCTTCTTTTTTTTTTTTTTTACTTCCATTTTTAGATCTTGGATGGTTTTGTTCAATTCCATCACCTGTTTGGTTGTGTTTTCCTGTAATTCTTTAAGAGATTTTTGTGTTTCCTCTTTAAGGATTTCTACCTGTTTAGCAGTCCTCTCCTGTAATTCCTTGAGGGATTTTTGTGTTTCCTCTTTAAGGACTTCTACCTGTTTATCAGTGTTCTCCTGCATTTCTTTAAGCGAGTAATTAATGCCCTTCTTAAAATCTTCTACCACCATCATGAGATATGATTTTAAATCCGAGTCTTGCTTTTCGGGTGTGTTGGGGTATCCAGGACTCGCTGTGGTGGGCGTACTGGATTATGATGATGCCCAGTGTTCTTGGTTTCTGTTAGTAAGATTCTTACGTTTCTCTTTCGCCATCTGGTAATCTCTGGTGTTAATGTTCAAGCTGTCTCTGGCTGGAGCTTGATCCTCTTATGATTCTGTTAGCCTCTGTCAGCACTCCTGGGAGTGCAACTCTCACCTGAGTCCCAATGATCAGAGCACTCTCTGCAGGGCAGGTGTCCAGAAGTCTGGAGCTCTGATCCACTTCCTAAGTCTTGAGGTCAGAGCACTCCCTGTAGGCTGACTCTCCTCTGGTGTGGAAGGTGCCCAGGGTTCTGGGTCTCAGCTCTGCCTCATGGCTGAGGATGAAGGCCCGAAAGGGCCCTGTCTAAGAAGCTCTGTTACTTCTGCAGCACATGTGCTCTCCTATGTAGACTGGTCTCAGTGATCCCAAAATCCTGGATGTGCTAGCCTGCCAAGTTCGGGCCATGATGGTATGGGGCTGGTGCTGACCAGAGCAAACCCCAGCCGCTGGTCGCAGCTTTCCTTTGTCCCTGTTCCTGCTGGCACAAGACCCTCCAGGATTTTTGGAACAGATGCTGTGTTCCACTCGCCAGTGATCTCAAGATCCTGGGTGTGCTAGGGTGCCTGCAGTGTGGAGAGTCCTCTGGGGACATTGGGACCCTCCACCATTTTTAAACAAATTACATCACATCCTTGGTTTTCCAACCTCCACATAAAAATGTGTTCTGTTTTAATTCCAGGTGTGGGATATGGGGCTGTTTCAGATTATCCAAAGCAGCTGACTATGATTAGCCTTATGTTCTAGTAAACACATGATAGTGTTTCTGTTATTCGGTGATGTTTTGCATTCTGGGGACAGCTCAGATGGTATAGAAATGCTAGGACCTGAGAGGTAGAGTTGGTTGTTGTTGGTTATTCTTGTGGGTTGTTGTGGAATTTCTGGTTGTTTTTGGTCATGGTTTGTTAAGTAGTCATGCCCAAGAAGAAACAACAAAAAGAAATTGGATATCCTCATGGCATATGAGTGTTGAGCTGGAATTAATTTCAAAATATGTAGGAGTGAGTACAGTAGAGTATTCCTTTTGCTTTTACAAATACATTCTCTGAAAAAAGAAGAAGTCTACCTATCTATAACTCTGTCCTTTTCCTAATACTACATTCCTTAGTTAGTCTAAATAAATCAGAATATTCAGTATTTGTGAGGTGATTTCTTCAATAAACTAAAGAACACAAATCTTAAATGGATGCAATAATATACCAGGCAACTAGAGAGATGGCTCTAGTATTAAGAACACTTGATTCACCAGGATATGACCTGGGTTCAGGACCCAGTACTCACATAGTGGCTCACAACAACTTAAAACCCCAGTTCTAGGATATCTGATGCCCATTTCTGGCCTCCTTAGGCAATGTATTCATGTGGTACACATAAAATAAAAAATAAATATATTTTAAAGCTATTTGTAAATGGTTTTTCTTTTTTCTTTCTAAATGTATTAGTTGAGAATTTCATTCATGAACATTCAGCAAAATAAGATCATTCACATACATCTTTTTCCTATCTAACTCTTCCCATTCCCCCCCGCCCCCCAAATGCCTCCCAGATTTTTGTCCTATTATATTTTAATAACCTGACAAATCTGATTAGTGCTGTTTGTATGTTCATGGATATAGGGCCATTCAATGGATCTTAGGCGATTTCTCACTGGTTAGTATCCCAAAGAGGGATTCTCAATTCCCCACAGCCATCAGCTTCCATTAACACCTCATCTCAGGTGTGGCCTTGGTAGCCCCTCCTTACCTCAGTGCAAGCGTTTTGATTTTTGTACAAATCTTACTCAGTAACCATAGCTTCTGTGCATCTGTGACTATATCAACTCTGTCATGTACAGAAATCAGGATTCCACTACACTCCTCCTGAAACTGTGGTCCTTACATTTTTTTCGATAATGGGAGACACTTGAAATATAAAGAATAAAAAAGAAAGATTGATTATCACACTACATGAAGTGCCTGATAAAGTCTACCAATACAATAACAGACAAACATCAAATGGGAAAACATGGAAAAATATGAGCATGAATTTCACATACACACAAACTCTGTAAAATAATAATAGACATTAAGGTTGCTCTAATGGTTCACCATATCTTTGTGAGATTATAGATTTTTTCCTGTAAAGGAATATAGGAACCAGACTTAATTATCTCCTAAGGCAGTAAGGGATGCACATGCTCCTCTATAAATACTCCAGGAAATTAGTGTCATCTTACTTACATCAATATCACCCTTGCCCACATCTGTACTAGTAGTATAAGAAATATGAATGAGAGCAAATCAGCCACCTATATCACAAATAGTCAATAGGTGCCTTACCATATTAAAGAACAAGATTATAGTAAAGAGAGGTGAGCATTCATGATTTGCTTTTCATGTAAAAGAAAAAAAAAAGCATTTACCAAGTATCACCCAAGAGATGACATAAGAATAATTCCCATACACTGCCAAGTTTTCAATTAGCACAGCTTTCAAATATTATAATTATTTAGAGACATTTCAGATTCCTGAAAATTTACATATTGTTCTCCTAATCTTTTGACCCATATGCCATTTCCCCCTTGTGACAGTTTGATGAAAATAGTTCCCAGATGCTTGTATATTTGAGGAGTTATACTGTGATGGAGGCTTATTGTGTCATGGGGAGTGGGCTCTGAAGTTACAAAAGCCATTTCTGGGCCATGTGTCTGTCTTTCTGCAGGATGTAAATCAATCTGCTACGGTTCCAATACCATGCCTCTCTGGTACATGCCATTATAACTATGGAGTAACTCTCTAAAACTATAAATAAACTCCTACTTAGATTCTTTCTTTCATAAGATTTGTTTGGTTCATGGTCTCTCTTCACAACAATAGAACACCACTAAAACATCACCATTGACTGCTAGTAGTGGTATATTATATTTGTTCCATTTGAACTAATATTTGTTGATAATCATTTACTAAAAATTGCTGTGTGTTCAATCTTACATTCTACACAGTTGTTTGCATTTTTTGTTTTTGTTTGTTTGTTTACCATTCTGTTTTGGTTTGAAAATTGTATAGTAATATCTATCCACAATTACAGCATCACATACAATGCATTTTCTTCCTAAAGTTCATTTATTCATGCCTCTTTCTCTCTACTCTAAGGTACTAGAGACCACTCCCCATTTTTATTAGCTTTATTATTTTGTAGTTTTTGGACACCATATAGCTAAACCTACAACTTTTTAACTGGCTTCTATTAAACTCTCTTGCAGACAAACTTAGCAGATTCTGGTTAAACTGATCATACATATTCCCTCTAATCCATAAATCTTTGACTGTACAGTTTACAGTATCTCCTGCATTAAACCTCTAAATAAGTGTAGAATAATGCTTATAGTATCAGTGTTTTAAAAAATATTCAGCCACTATGTCTTAGTGACATTTCTATTGTTATGATAAAAACACTGTAAACAAATATACTTGTAAAAGAAAGTTTATTTGGGCCTTGCACTTTCAGACATTTAACCTCCATAGCCATCATTTTGGAGAGTATGAAGAAATGTAGGCACAGCAATGAAGCAGCAGCTGAGAGCTTATATACCTGAGTCATAAGCAAGAGACAGAGCAATACTGGAAATGGTGTAGGTTTTTGAAAGCTCAAAGCCCACTCAAAGTGACTGACTTCCTGGAACATGGCCATACCTCCTAATGCTTCCTCAACAGTTACAGCAACTATGGACCAATATTTAAATGTATGACCCTATAAGAGCCATGGTCATTCAACCCACCATGCACTGAAAGCAAAAATAGTATTTTTGTCTTACAGTGGAGTATGAATATATAGAGATTTTCTTTCAGAGACAATGGCACACAAAGAAGCAAAGTGTAAAAAGAATAAATATAGTTATTCATCTCATAAAACAAAAGAAAACACTAGACCAGATACATTTGAACAATCTACAATCCATACAGAACTGTAACAATGCTAAGAAAAATATTGGAAATAGTCAACACACTGGTTAACTTCAAGAGATAATGTGATACCACTGAGAAGAGACCAATGGAGCATCAATAACAGACAGTTTCCTACTATTTAAGTCTAGAAATTAATGAGTATTTTATTTAATCTTATTATTAAAATATTCTAGGTATATGACACATAACTTATAGGTTTATTTATTTGAATATTGGTCCATAGATGGTGTAACACATATGAATGTATAATGAATGCAGCACAAATATCTAACACATGTATAGAAATGCACAACGCTATATCTAATGTTCTAAATAAAATGTCCAACAACTGTATAAAATATTGCATGTTTTAAAAATAATAAGTAGCAGAAATTTAACACAGTTGCAGAGATGCACACATTAATATTAGCTGAAGTTCTGCTAAGTACTAGCTGAGCAGCATTTAGGCATTAAACTCTCCTCTGCTACTTTGTCTTCATATCTGCATTACCATCAACTACTATCAAGTGAATTAAATCTCTGTGCTTCTACAGAGAGTGATTCTCATGGACCAAAGGTGAAATTACTTCAAGGGATTGTGACATTTTTGTAGTTGAGCAAGGAGCTGGTTTTTTTTTTTTTTTCTTTTCATAATAAAACATATTAGGATTAAACTGCTCTTTGAACCTCCTTGAACTTGATTGACGAATGCAATATTTCCTGGTATCCATCTAGCCACTTTTCATCACCCACTCAGAAAAGCAGAGTCTCCTTAGACTCTGCATATAACCACAGCACCACCTCCCCAGAGGCTCATGTCAAACTCTCAAAACTGTGTGTGAGGCTTCAGTTCACTCCAACTTACCAGGACATTCACCCTCCACACAGGGCTTGTCCTTGTCTTTGTGTATATTTTTATAGTGTACAGTGTATGTTTAGTTAGTGTCCTAGACCAAACACTTATCAAAAACAAATTGAGTACTATCACACATACAAATTATAAAAATTATTTACAAAAATGGATAAGATTACAGATAAAATAAGAAACAAACATGGGCATAGGTTGCTCAATAGGTACCAAATTATGGTAAGAAAATTAAATGTTCTCATAGCTTTCACTGTGTGGTGATTTGAAACACTATATAGTATTCCAAAGGCTAGAATAAATTCATACTAAGACATGGTAAATAGTTGAGTAAATTAATAAAATAATAATAGTTGAGGAGGATATTATGAAAATTTCACATCATATTCAATAAAATTCTGCCACTTTTAAATGTCAACTGAAAAAATTAAAAAAATAAATGTAAATGAAGGACAGAAAAGACTCAGCAATTAAAAGGATTGATTTATCTCTCAATCTCTCATAGGGCCAAGTTTTTATTTCTTTCATCCATATAGTAGCTCACAACCATCTGTAAGTCTAGGCACAGATGATCTGACACACTTTTCTGACTTTTCAGGCAATACACACACACACACACACACATATATATATATATATATATATATATATATATATATATATATATATATATACATATACACATATATATAGAGAGAGAGACAGACAGACAGACAGACAGACATGTGGGCAATGCAATGATACACTAAATTAGATGAGTAAATGTTATTAGAGTTACTGCCAAAAAATCAGAATATAAGAAGAAAGATAAAAATAAATCATAAATCTAAGAGAAGAAATAATTCTGTCATTTTCAGAGAAGAAAAGCTACAAACTTGTATATTAAAGAAGACTTGGTAATGACAATATAAACAAGTAAAATGTTTGCACAACAAAGAAAAAAATGAATGAGTTTTGTGAGCAACCTTCCTAAGATGCTGAATATCAATAAGATAGTAAAACAAACAAGAAAATTGTGCAAAAAGTGAGTGAAGAGAAGAGTAACATGTGAAATTTCCCTGACGTAACAAAAGATGAATGGAGAAAAGGAGAAGAAAGTAGGGATGCTAACAGTGAAGACCAAGCCCATCACTGTGAACAAAGTCTTCTGCTGAGGATATTTCTCAGAGCTCCTTTCATATCCCGATTTCTCAGACTATAAATAAAGGGATTCAGCATGGGTATGACTATAGTGTACATCATAGCCACAATGGCATCCTTGTCATTAGTGTTATTAGATGAGGGGACAAAATATAGTCCAATGATGGCTCCATAGTACAAGGAAACCACACAAAGATGAGAGCCACATGTGGACAAGGCTTTGCAGACTCCCTTAATGGAGGGAATTTTCAGAATGGTGACACCAATGTGGCCATAAGAGACCAAAATGCATATGAATGGCAGGGTAATGACCACATTACCTAAAACAAGGATGACAAGCTCATTGATGGCAGTGTCTGAGCTGGACAGCTTCAGCAAGGTAGACAGGTCACAGAAGTAGTGGGGGATGGTATTGTTTCTAAAGTAAGATAGTTGCACCAAGAGAAGAGTGTGCACAAGGGAGTTGGCAGTAGATAAAGTCCAGGATACTCCTACTAGAAGAACACAGAGGTTCTCACTCATAATTTGTGAATAGTGCAGAGGGTGGCAGATGGCCACATACCTGTCATAGGCCATGGAGGTCAGAAGAAAGCTCTCAAGATCAGCAAAAAATGAAAAGAAATATACCTGGGAAACACACCCAGCATACGAGATGGATTGACTGTGTGTCAGCATATTCATGACCATTTTTGGAGATGCAACTGATGAGAATGAAATGTCTGTGAAGGCCAAGTGGCTGAGGAAGAAGTACATGGGGGTGTGGAGGTGAGAGTCCAGCCTGATGAGCAGGATGATAAGCAGGTTCCCCAGCACAGTTGTCAGGTACATGACCAGGAACAGGGCAGAGTACATGACTTGGTCCTCTGCTCGAATGGGGAGCCCCAAGAGGATGAACTCAGACACAGTGCTCTCATTATCTTTTCTCATGCTCTTATTCTTCTGCTGTGAATGAAAATAATAAATGGGAAAGAAAAGTGAATTTAACTATTACATTGTAGAAACATTTTATGAATCATGAATACTGAAAATTACATTAATTCAAACCACTTAGTACATTTGTTTATACCTTAATATGGAGATATTTGTCAGAGTAATATGCTTAGTGATAGTTAGCATGGGATATGACTTGGAAACAACAGAATGTGTTTTTAGAGGGAAACAATGAACCATCAAAGCTATTTTCAGATGATTCCCAGTTGTAGATCAAGATGCCTGGACTTTACTAAGACAATATTAAATTAAGGAATTAGTGTATAAATTGAAACCAGCCAATTGAAAATTCAACACAATTTCAATGACTGTATGTCTTTTAAGCTTTCTTGAATGCACCTGCTCAATGGTGTCTTCCCATCAATTAAATCCAGATAGTGGGACCCATGGAGCTACATTAGATCTGAGAGATGCCAGGATCTGGGGAATTACTGAAAGCAGGATATGCAGATATTAAAAGCATTAAGAGCATGAGTCTGTGCCAATAATATAAAATACCAATACCTACTTGCACAGAGCTATGAGTTCTTCCCATAATATCAGCCAAAGAAATTCCTTGTGCTTTTCTTGCAAAAGCAAATGACACATTTTACTCTTAACCTGGGTACTTAAGCCAAAGACTGTTACCTATGCATTTACAGCATTTTTCTGTGTGGCTAACCTGGCATTTCTCTCTTTTTCCTTCAATAATGCCCTACCCATGTGAGCAATCACAAAACAACATGACATGGAACATAATAAAATTAGAATTGATATCCTAGCAGCTGACAGAGTAATATTCTATTTGAAGATTTGTTTAGTGACCAGTTTGTCCCTGTGACTGGCAGTCATCTATTTGCTTCTTCACTCATTCCAGGATTAAACTAGTGTTAATGTATGAATTCCCAACTTAACGAAGACCATTTTTTAACATGCCTATACTTCATCCATCTCAATCTGTAAAAAGAAAATTCAGTTAATGTGACATTGCATCAAATTAATTATAGTACGTTTTTACTTATTTCTGTGTTAGTAGTAATTACTTTATAACAATGAAAATGCTCATTATCTATCTGTACATGGGTAAACTGTTTCCAATATTTGTTTTATATTTTGACACAGAGGGAACCCCAAATATATACAGTAATACAGAAGAATTTACATTCTATGCCTGTTCTGACAAGCAAGCTCAAGATAACTTTAGCAAAAATAAAAATAAAACATGGACAATCTCTTGAATTTCTCTCTAGAAGAAACAGCTGGATCACCTGAAGCAGTCATTCATCCATCACAACAAGCAGAAGAGTAATACGCTCAGAATCGATATGATAGATATGTGAATATATACATTGTCTACACATTCTGGGAAGTCCATGTGAACTCTAATTTTAAAAATCATGTAGATAACCTAGGGTGTAATCTCTGTCCCCAGATCCAAATTAGAGGCATACAGGATAAAATTGCTTCATTGTCCTTGGCTCCCTTAGGGAAAGAACTTTTTACAAGCAGGCATAAGAGTCTCTTTACCCTTGAGAACTAACAGTAGCAACCATAACAAGATTCTTCATTTTGGCCTGTTTAAATCATGACCCCTGTGAGAGAGGGAACATTCCCAGCTCAAAAGACTTGAAAATATCTTCCACAAAACCACAGAAAAAAGACTTTCCCAACCTAGAGAAAGAGATGGCCATAATTGTAAAATAAATCTATAGAACATCAAATAGTTTGGACCACAAAAGTCTTCTCATCACATAATAATAAAAACACCAGATGCACAGAAAAAAGAAAGAATATTAAAAGCTGTAAGAGAAAAAGACCAAGTAATATATAAAGGCAGACATCAAAATTACATCAGACTTCTCAGTAGAGACCTTAAAAGCCAGAAGAGCCTGGACAGAGCTCATCCAGAATCTAAGAAAGCATAAATGCCAACCCAGGCTACTATAACCTGCAGAACTCACAATCATCATAGATGAAGAAAACGAAATATTCCAAGACAAAATCAAATTTAAACAATATCTAACTACCAATTCAACCCTGCAGAGGATTCTACAAGGAAAATTCCAACACTAGGAGAGTACCTACACCAAGTGAAAAACAAGTTATTAATAACATATACGCAATACCACATACAACATCAAACATAATAGGAACTAACAATCTAGTCCTTAGTATCTCTCAATATCAAAGGACTCAGTTCACCAATAAAAAAGACATGCTAACAGACAGGATATGCAAGCTGTATCTAGCATTTTGTGTGCATATAAAAAAAACACACACAATTCAATGACAAAGACAAAACACTACCTCAGAGCTAAAAGTTGGGAAAATTCATATTCTTTTACATGCTAAACTCCAGTTGTGCCAGCACTGTTTGTTGAAAATGCTGTCCTTTTTCCACTGAATGGTTTTAGCTCCCTTGTAAAAGATCAAGTGACCATAAGTGTGTAGATTCATTTCTGGGTCTTCAATTCTACTTCATTGGTCTACCTGTCTGTCACTGTACCAATACCATGCAGTTTTTATCACAATTGCTCTGTAGTACAGGTTAATGTAAGGCATGGTGATTCCACCCAAGGTTCTTTTATTGTTGAGAATAGTTTTTGCTATACTAGGATTTTTATTATTCCAGATGAATTTGCAAATTGCACTTTCTAACTCAGTGAAGAATTGTGTTGGAATTTTGATGGAGTTTGCATTGAATCTATAGATTGCTTTCAGCAGGATAGCCATTTTGACTATATTAATCCTGCCAATACATGAGCATGGGAGATCTTTCCATCTTCTGAGATCTTGTTCAATTTCTTTATTGAGGGACTTGAAGTTCTTATCATACAGATTTTCCACTTTCTTAATTAGATTCACACCAAGGTATTTTATATTATTTGTGACTATCATGAAGGGTGTTGTTTCCCTAATTTCTTTCTCAGTCCATGTATCCGTTTTGTAGAGAAAGGCCATTGATTTGTTTGAGTTAATTTTATGTACAGGTATTGCACTGAAGCTGTTTATCAGATTTAGGAGTTCTCTGGTAGAATTTTTGGGGTCACTTATATATACTATCATATCATCTGAAAATAGTGATATTTTGACTTCTTCCTTTCCAATTTGTATCCCCTTGATCTCCTTTTGTTGTCAAATTGCATTCTTAACTCCTTGTACAAAGCTCAAGAATAAGTTGATCAAGAAACTCCACATAAAACCAGAGACACTGGAATTAATAGAGGAGAAAGTGGGAGAAAGCCTTGAAGATACAGGCACATGAGAAAAATTCCTAAACAGAACAGCAATGACTTGTGCTGTAAGATCAAGAATTGACAAATGGGGCCTCATAAAATTGCAAAGCTTCTGTAAGGCAAAAGACACTGTCAATAAAACAAAAGTGCCAACAACATATTGGGAAAGAATTTTTACCAATCCTAAATTTGATAGGGAACTAATATCCAATATATACAAAGACCTCAAGAAGCTGGACTCCAGAAATTCAAATAACCCCATTAAAAATGGGGTATATAGCTAAACAAAGATTTCTCAACTGAGGAATACGGAATGGCTGAGAAGCACCTGAAAAAATGTTCAACATCCTTAATCATCAGGGAAATGCAAATCAAAACAACCCTGAGATTCCACCTCACTCCAGTCAGAGTGCCTAAGGTCAAAAATTCAGGGGACAGCAGATGCTGGTGAGGATGTGGTAAAAAAGGAACACTCCTCCATTGCTGGTAGGATTGCAAGTTTGTACAACCACTCTGGAAGTCAGTCTGGCAGTTCCTCAGAAAATTGTACATATTACTACTGGAAGATCAAGCAATAGCTCTCCTGGGCATATACCCAGAAGATGTTCCAAATGGTAATAAGAACACCTGCTCCACTTTGTTCATAGCAGCCTTATTTATAATAGCCAGAAGCTGGAAAGAACGCAGATGTCCCTTAACAGAGGAATGGATACAGAAAATGCGGTACATTTACACAATGGAGTACTACTCAGCTATTAAAAACAATGAATTTATGAAATTCTTAGACAAATGGATGTATCTGGAGGATATCATCCTGAGTGAGGTAACCCAATAACAAAACAAGCCATTAAATATGCACTCACTGATAAGTGGATATTAGCCCAGAAACTTGGAATACCCAAGGTAGAATATACAAAACCAAAAAAAAAAAAAAAAAAAAAATTCAAGAAGAGGGAAGGCCAACGTGTGGATACTTCATTCCTCCTTAGAATAGGGAACAAAATACCCATTAAAGGAGTTACAGAGACAAAGTTTGGAGATAGGACAAAAGAATGGACTATCTAGAGACTATCCCACTTGAGGATCCATCCCATAATCAGCCACCAAACCCAGACACTATTGCATATGCCAGCAAGATTTTGTTAACAGCACCCTGGTATAGCTGTCTCGTATGAGGCTATGTCAGTGCCTGGAAAATGCAGAAGTGGATGCTCACAATCATCTATAAGATGAAACATAGGGCCCCTAATGGAGAAGGGAGAGAAAAAACCCAAGGAGCTGAAGGGGTCTGCAACCCTATAGGTGGAACAACAATATGAACTAACCAGTACCCCCAGAGCTCCTGTCTCTAGCTGCATATGTAGTAGAAGATGGCCTAGTCAGCCATCACTGGGAAGAGAGCCCCCTTGGTATTGCAAACTTCATATGCCCCAGTACAGGGGAACACCAGGGCCAAGAAGTGGGAGTGAGTAGGTAGGGGAGCAGGGTGGGGGGAGGGTACTAAAAGTTGGGAACAAGTCTTCCAAGGAAATATTCCCAAGAAACAAGTGGGAGTTTCCATTCTAATATGTAATAAAATAGACTTTCAACCAGAAGTAATCAAGCAAGGTGGGGAAGGACACTTCTTATTTATGAAAGGAAACATCCACCAAGAGAGTCTCAATTCTGAACATTTATGTCCTAAACGCAAAGGCACCGACATTAATAAAAGAGACTTTACCAAAGCTCAAAACACATGTTGAACCCCAGAGAATAATAGTAGAAGTCTTCAACATGTCACTATCTTCCAATGAACAGGTCATTGAAAGAGAAACTCAACAGAGACACAGTGAAACTAATAAAGATTATGAACCAAAAGGATTTAGCAGCTATATAAAGAACATTTCACCCTAAAAGAAAAGAATATGAATTCTTCTCAGCACCTCATGGTTCTTTCTCCAAAACTGACTGTATAATTGGTCACAATACAAGCCTCAATAGATATAGGAAGACTAAAATAATCCCATGTGTCCTATCAGATCACAATACACTAAGGCTAGACTTCAATAACAAAAATAACAGAAAGCCCAGATACACATTAAAGCTGAAAAACTCTTTACTCAGTGATAACTTGATCAGGGAAGAAATAAAGAAAGACTTTTTAGAATTTAATGAAAATGAAGGCACAACATACCCAAACTTATGGTACACGATGAAAGCAGTGCTAAAAGGAAAACTCATGGTGCTAAGTAACTCAATAAAGACATTGGGGACAGGATACTCTAGCAACTTAATGGCATGTCTGAACGCTGTAGAACAAAAAGAAGTAAATTCACCCAATAGGGGTAGAAGGTAGGAAATAATCAAACTTAGTGCTGAAATCAGTCAAATAGAAAAAAAAAAAAGAGAATCATACAAAGAATCAGCAATGCCATAAGCAGATTCTTTGAGAAAATCAACAAGATAGGTAAACCCCTAGACAAACTAACTATCCAAATTAACAAAATCAGAAATAAAAAGACAAGGAGACCCACTCTCTCTATACCTATTCAATATAGCACTCAAATTTCTAGCCAGAGCAATAAGACAACAAAAGAAGAACATGGGGATTCGAATGGGCAGACAGGAATTCAAGGCATCATTATTTGCAGATAATATGATAGTGTATATAAGCAACCCCAAAAATTTTGCCAGAGAACTGCAACACCTAATGAATAACTTCAGCAATGTATATAAAATGTATATAAAATTAACTCAAACATATCAGTAGCCTTCCTTTATACAAATAATAAAAGGGCAAAGAATGAAAATAGAGAAACAACACCTTCAAATAGTCACAAATAACATAAAATACATTGGGGTAAATCTAACCACATAAGTGAAAGATTGGTATGACAAGAATTTCAAGTATCTCAAGAAAGAAATCAAAGATCTCAGAAAATGGAGAGAACTACCATGCTCATGAATTGGTAGAATAAGCAGTAAAAATGGCCAGCCTATCAAAAACAATCTACAGATTCAATGCAATCCCCATCAAAATTCCAACCCAGTTCTTGAAAGACATGGAAAGAGCAATTCTCAACTTTATATGGAAAAACAAAAAACCCAGGATACCCAAAAGATAAACAAGCTACGAAAGAAATTAGGGAAACAACACCCTTCAAAATAGTCACAAATAATATAAAATAACTTGGTGTGAATCTTACTAAGCAAGTGAAAGATCTGTCTGACAAGAACTTCAAGTCTCTGAAGAAAGAAATCAAAGAAGATCTCAGAAGATGGAAAAACTCCCATGCTCATGGATTGGCAGTGTTAATATAATAAAAATGGCTATCTTGCCAAAAGCAATCTACAGAGTCAATGCAATTCCCACCAAAACTCCAACTCAATTCTTTACAGAGTTAGAAAGGGTAATTTGAAAATTCATCTGGAATAACAAAATACTGAGGATAATAAAAACTTTTCTCACAATAAAAGAACCTCTGTTGGAATCACCATCCCTGACCTCAAGCTGTACTACAGAGCAATTGCGATAAAAAGTGAATGGTACTGGTATAGTTACAGACAGGTAGATCTTTGG
Source organism: Mus minutoides (assembly GCA_902729485.2). Lineage (NCBI taxonomy): Eukaryota > Metazoa > Chordata > Mammalia > Rodentia > Muridae > Mus > Mus minutoides. Next base: position 159,081 of record LR749746.1, read on the forward strand.
AATAGAACTGATGACCCATAAATAAACCCACAAACCTATGATCACTTAATCTTTGACAAAGGAGTAAAAACCATCCAGTGGGAAGAAGACAGCATTTTCAACAAATGGTGCTGGCTCAGCTGGTGGTTATTATGTAGAAGAATGCCAATTGATCCATTCCTATCTCCTTGTACAAAGCTCAAGTCTAAGTGGATCAAGTAACTCCACATGAAACCAGATACACTGAAACATATAGGAGAAAGTGGGGAAGAGCCATGAGGATATGGGCAGAGGGAAAAAAATTCCTGAACAGAACATCAATGGCTTGTGATGTAAGATCAAGAATCAACAAATGGTACCTCATAAAATCGCAAAGCTTCTGTAATGCAAAGGACACTGTTAATAAGAAAACCAACAGATTAGCAAAACAGAAACCAACAGATTGGGAAAAGATCTTCACCAATCCTAAATGAAATAAAGGGCTAATATCCAATATATACAAAGAACTCAAGAAGTTACACTCCAGAGAAACAAATAACACGATTTTTAAAAAATGAGGTACCAAGCTAAAAAAAAAAAAAAAAAAAAAAAAAAAAAAAAAAAACAAAAAAAAAAAAAAAAAAAAAAAAAAAAAAAAAAAAAAAAAAAAAAAAAAAAAAAAAAAAAAAAAAAAAAAAAAAAAAAAAAAAAAAACAAAAAAAAAAAAAAAAAAAAAAAAAAAAAAAAAAAGAATTCCCAACTGAGGAATATTGAATGGCTGAGAAGCACCTAAAAAAAAAAAAAGTTCAACATCCTTAATCATCAGGGAAATGCAAATCAAAACAACCCTGAGATTCCACCTCACACCAGTTAGAATGTCTAAGACCAAAAACTCAGTTGACAGCAGATGCTGGTAAGGATGAGGAGAAAGAGGAATACTCCTCCATTGCTGGTGGGATTGCAACTCAGTACAACCACTCTGGAAATCAGTTTGACAGTTCCTCAGAAAACTGAACATAGTATTACCTGAGGACACAGTAATACCACTCCTGGGCATATACCTAGAAGATTCTCCAACTTGTAATAAGCACACATGCTCCACTTATTTATAAATTGCAGCCTTATTTATAATCGCCAGAAGCTGGAAAGAACCCAGATGTCCCTCAACAGAGGAATAGAAACAGAGAGTGTGGTGCATTGACACAATGGAGTACTATGTAGCTATTAAAAACAATGAATTTATGAAATTTTTTGACAATTGGAACTGTCTAGAGGATATCATCCTGAGTGAGGTAACCCAATCACAAAAGAGCACACATGATAGGCACTCACTGATAACTGGATATTAGCCGAGAAGCTCAGAATACCCAAGACACAATTTGCAAAACATGAAACTCAATAAGAAGCAAGACCAAAGTGTGGATAATTTGATTTTTCTTATAAGAAGGAACAAAATACCCATAGAAGGAGTTACAGAGACAAAATTTGAAGCAGAGTCTGAAGGCATGACCATCCAGAGACTGTCCTTCCTGGGCATCCATCTCATAAACCACCGTAAAACCCAGACACTATTGCGGATGCCAAAAAGAGCTTGCTGACAGGAGCCTAATAAAGCTGTCTCCTGAGAGGCTCTGCCAATGCCTGACAAATTCAGAAGTGGGTGCTCACAGCCATCCATTGGATGGAGAACAGGGTCCCCAATGAAGGAGCTAGAGAAAGTACCCACAGAGCTGGAGGGGTGTGCAGCCCCATAGGAGGAACAATAATATGAACTAATCAGTACCCCCAGAGTTCCCTGTGACTAAACCAGCAGTCAAAGAAAACACATGGTGGGTCTCATGCCTCTATCTGCATAGGTAGCAGAGGATGGCCTAATCAATCATCAATGGAAGGAGAGTCCATTGGTCCTGTGAAAGTTCTATGCTCCAGTATACAAGAATGCCAGGGCCAGGAAGCAGGAGTGAGTGGGTTGGTGAGCAGGGGAAGGGGAAGGGGATAGAAAAATTTTGGAAGGGAAACTAGGAAAGGGAATAACATTTGAAATGTAAATAAAAAAATCTAACAAAAAAGAAAAAAATAATAATTATATAAACAATAAAAATGTAAAGAATAAGAAGCCATGAATTTGAGAATGGGTAGATGTGCCCATGCAAAAGTCTGAGAAAAAGGGGAGGAGAAATGATGTAAACAAGTACTTACATGTAAGTCATTCAAAAGCAATTTTTAGAAGAATATCTTTTAATGGACTTATAGATAAACAAGAAAGAGCAGGTATGAGTGTGCAATGTCATGAACTGGTGTATATGATATATATTTATATAACAAAAAATTTAATGAAGAAATAATATCCTATATAATAACCTTCTAGTGAGTTTTTCTACATGTAAGACATTTTATTTTATTATCATAATTATCTGATACATTTAGCTAGATTATAATTGTATTCTCAGAATAATTCATTATAACACAATATCATTAGGCAATAATGAACCAGTTAGTTGATTTAGGCAAATATATACCAAAACAAAACTATTATGATCATTCTAGTGAGTTTCCTAACACACCATTCCAGCCAATATGATCTAGAGGCAATTGTTGATATCTTTTTTTCACCATGTGTTAAGTCAGCTCTGGAGGTAACTCTAGAAAGGGCACAAAAGTTGCTTCATTTTCAGTATACTGTCTCAAACTCTACTAATGGTGAAGCTTGTGGTGTGGTACTGGTGTTAGCTCTATGTTTATTTTTGTAATAGTCTCAACCGCAGCTGGTAACAAGCCAACAGTACTGGATCTGTATCTATGTGGAGTGTTGGTGGTAGAGGTAATAGTCAGTATGTCTCCAGAATAGAATAGCTTCTTGTTCTAGTGCTAACATTGCAACTGCAATTGGAACACCTCTGACAGTAGCTATATAGCAATAAGTGACAACAAAACTACATTTTGTACAACCCTTATTCAAGAATTCTTCCAGGGACAGTAAATAGCCAATAGAAATATGAGACACTTTCCCTTAGTACAGCCTAGTCTGTCCTCTCTTATATACTTACCTTCATCAGTATCTGTCTCACAGGTACTACAGGAGGGACAAGGTAAAGTGAGCATGATGCACACTGTCTGAGACAAGTGGGTTAAAATGTATCAAAGCTGCCATCTCTCTCAGGCCAGTAATGTTTTGGAACTCAAAGGAGTATTGTAGATACTATCCTTGTGGATTGCCCAAGATAGAGGACACAACAGAAATTATACTGATCATGTCATCAGTCTGCACCCTGAAATTTCCTTCCCTATTCCATTCATGAAAGCGCCATTGGGTGCTGGGTTCCTAAGCACCTGAAGCTATTTTGGGACTTGCTCATCCCTCCACCATACTTACTCTCTTTGTTCTGACATTGGTAAGCCTAATTATCCAGCCTACACTCACAAATTGCTTCCATTAGTTGGTGCCTTGGATAATATATACCTTCTGTAGTGATGTTGATACTACTCTCTTGTTTCCTCTTTATTTGAGTATAAACTCCAGGAAAACAAGGGAGAGCTCTGCTCTCCATTTTTCTGGTAAGCTGGAACATGTTTATAAAAATATTGGGGGTGGAGTGGCAGCTTTGCATTACTGGAGATTGTTCGGCTTAGCCTTGACAAAGCAAGCATGTATAACATACAGCTTATTCTTTGGGTGACATGAGATCTCCTCTTCTATTTGATAATGTCTTAGCTAATAGCAATGGCATGTCATACTCCAGTCCCTCATGTATCTTAGCACAGGTGTTGCGTCATCCCATGCAGACTCTGCAGCTACTAACTCTGTACACTGAGGAGATCTAGGTAAGAGAATACCATACCACTCTGCTCATCTGTACATGGGCTTCTAAAGATCTTTTTATTGAAGTTTCCTCTGGGCCCTTAATTGTATACCAGAAGTCAACATGTCTGCTTCTGTGCAGTTATGGTTAGTATAGCTGTGTAGTACCTCATTTTCAAGCTTATATTAACTGTACTGGACCAATTTAAAGAAGCACAGTATATGCAATCTACATAAAATATTTGGAAAACTAAAAATGAAGGATTTTGCAATATAATGCCTAAGCCTAGTTGCTCACCTTCACATAGTTTCTTTTAACTATCTATTTTTATTTTCCATTAATTAATTTATTTATTCATTTAATATTCTGATCATTCCACACCCGTTCCTGGCTTTCATCACACTGTCACTCCCTCTCCCACACCAGCAATTTCCCTTATCCCATTGTCCTCTGAGAGGGTGGAGACCCCAGTTTGGTAACCCTCCATTTTATAAAATCAAGTGTCTACAGGGCTCCCACTGAGTCCAGACAAAAAGCCCAGGCAGGAGAATGGATTCTACATACAGGCAACAGCTTTAAGAACATCCATGCTGCAATTGCTAGGTGAACCACATAAGATGGAAGTGTACATCCACTACACGTGTGGGAAAGTGGGTGTCTACGATCAGTTGGAGTATGTTCTTTGGTTGGTGGTTCAGTATCTGAGAGCCCTGAAGGGCCCAGGTTAGTTGACATCATTGGTCTTCCTGTGAAGTTCCTATCCACTTCTGGGCCCTCAATCCTTCCTCCAACTTCTCCATAAGAGTCCCAGTGCTCCATTAAATGTATGGCTGTGGCTCTCTGAATCAGTTTCAGTCAGCTGCTAGGTGGAAACTCTCAGAGGACAGTCATGCTACCCTCCTGTCTGCAAGCATGCCAAAGTATCATTAATCTTGTCAATTATTTGTCCCTGCCCATGGGATATGTTTCAAGTTGGGCTATTTATTGGTTGACCACTGCCCTAGCCTATACTCCATCTTTTCACTGCATTTCTTGTAGACAGAACAAATTTGGGGTCAAATTTTTGTGGGTATATTTATGTCCTTATCCCTATCCTAGCTTTCCTACATGGCTTGAGGAGGCATCCTCTTCAGGTTTCATATCATCACTGCTATGAGTCTCAGTTAAAGTCACCCCCATAGACTCCTAAGAATGTCCTCCACCCCAGGTCTCTGGCATATCCTAGAGTTGTGTCTCGACTCATCCACCCTTTTGAGTGGCAGATCTCTATTCACTCTGCTGGCCTATTGGCCCTCCCTCCTGTCTTTCCACACACACTATCCCTAACCCATCAATTCCCTTTTCCATTCCCTCTCCTTCCCAGTTATCTCCCCCATGTGCCTTCTATGACTATTTTATTCCACTTTATGAGATTCAAGCATGCTCATTTGGACTTTTCTTCCTGTTTAGCTTTTTTAAGTTTGTGGAGTATAGAACTCCAAAAGTTCTTTTATTGTTCACAATTCGTTTAGCTATCCTTGATATTTTGTTTTTGAATACAAAGGTAAGATTTGTTTATTCAAGGTCTGTATAAAATAGCATTGGTATTTTGATGGAAATTGAGTTGAACCTGTATATTAATTTTATTAATGTGGCCATTTTCACTATGCTAATCCAGCTATCCAAGAGCATGAGAGATTTTTTAATCTTCTGATGGCTTCTCAAGTTTTGTTTTGTTTTTGTTTTTGTTTTGCTGAAACTTGAAGTTCTTGTCATACAGATTATTCAAATTGCTTGCTTAGAGTCACACCAAGTTATTTTCTTTTATTAGTACCTATTTTGAAGGCTATTTATTCTTTTTCAATTTTTTTCATCCCATTTATTATTTGTATAAATAGGGGCTACTGATTTCTTTCTGATTATTTTGAATCCAACCAAATACTGGATAAAAATACTGCTACAATTTTGGATGTAAATTATATATACTATCATTTGTCCTCAAATAGTGATACTTTGAATTCTTCCTCTCCAATTTGTATCCCCTTAATCTCCTTTTCTTTTCTTTTCTTTTCTTTTTTCTCTAGCTAGAAATTCAATTGCTATATTGAATAAATAAGGATACAGTGGGCAGATTTATCCAGTTCCTGGTTTTAGCATAATTAATTGAAGTTTCTCCCCATTTAATTTGAAACTGTCTATGTGCTTGCTGTTTATTGCTTTTACTATGATTAAGTATGTGCCTTATATTCCTGATCTCTTCAAGACTTCTAATATGGAGGTGTGTTGAATTTTGTCAAAGGCTTTTCATCTTCTGAGATGATCATGTGATTTTTTTCTTTTAGTTTGTTTATACGGTAGATTATGTAGATAAAATTTCATATATTGAACCAACCCTCCATCCTTCAGATGAAGCTTAGTTTGTCATGGTAAATTATGTTTATGATGTGTTCTTGGATTTGGTTTTCAAATATTTCATTAAGTATTTTTTCATCAATGTTCATAAGAGATTAATATGAATTTCCTTTTCTTTGCTGAGTCTTTGTTTGGTTTAGGTATTAAGGTGTTTGTGGATTCATAAAATAAATGTGGCAGTGATACTTCTGTTTCTATTTTGTGTAATAGTTTTAGGAATATTGGTATTAGCCCTTCTTGGAAGGTCTAGAAGAATTCTACATTAAAACCATCTGGCCCTGGGATGTTTTTGCTTGGGAGAGTTTTAATGATTGCTTCTATTTCCTTAAGGATTGTGAGATTGTATAGATAGTTTAAATAAACTTGATTTAACTTTGGGAAGTGGTATCAGTCTCAAAAATCATACATTTCATTTAGATTTGACAATCTTGTAGAGGATAGGCTTTTAAAGTAAAACCAAATGATTTGTTTAATTTTCTCGGTGTCTGTTGTTATGTCTCCCTTTTCATTACGGGTCTTGTTAATTGAAATACACTATGTGAACATTTTAGTTGGTTTTGTTAAGAGCTTGTCTATTGTGTTGAGTTTTTTAAAAGAACATACTCTTGGGTCTGTTGATTCTCTGTTATTGTATTGATTGATTTTAGCCCTGTCTTTGATTACTTCCTGCCGTCTGATCCTTTTAGATGTGTTGGCTTGTTTTTTTTTTTTTTTTTTTTTTTTTTTTTTTTTTTTTTTTTTTTTGGTTTTTCAAGACAGGGTTTCTCTGTATAGCCCTGGCTGTCCTGGAACTCACTCTGTAGACCAGGCTGGCCTCGAACTCAGAAATCCACCTGCCTCTGCCTCCCAAGTGCTGGGATTAAAGGCATGCGCCACCACGCCCGGCTTGGCTTGTTTTTTGATATTTTTTTTTCTAGAGCCATCATGTGTGCTCTTAAATTTCTAGTATTAGTTTTCTCCAATTTCTTCATGATGGCATTCAGTTCTGTGAACTTTTCTCTTCATACTGCTTTAATTGTGTCCCATCAGGTTGAGTATGCTGTGTCTTCATTTTCACCGAATTCCAGAAAACTTTTATTTGGTTCCTTATTTTTTGATGGTGTGGTCATTTAGTAGATTGGCAAACTCTGACTGCATTCTACCATTGTACTAAGAGCATTCCTAGGGCTAAATTTAAAAGCCAAGGAATTCTTTCTTTGGCAGAGGAGATTTCAACACAGTCTAAAATTGATGCTGCTGTGTATGCAGTAACTCACAATTACTCTTATGCAGGTTTAAGATGAAAGAGAATGACTGGGGCAGACAAACATAGAAAAGATACAGTTGGAAAAGGAAATGACACTGGAAAGCATTATGTTACAGCTAAAGGCTTGTGTTGGAAGAAATGCTGGAACTGCTAAGGGAATTGTTATGAAGGTGAGGCCTGGTTTGCACTGAAATAAAGGGAGGTATACCCTTGGAATAAGACTCTACCAAGAGACTTTTGCTACCTATGAGGTAGAGGACAAAAGGTCTTTCCTGATCAACTACAAATAAAAACTTCCTCAAACATGGCTTAATGGGGACATAATCTGTAACAAACTGGCAAACAAACTTGGAAATGTCATCTACATGGCAAGCATACAGGAATGACAAAAACATGGAACCCTTTTCTGCAGTTTTATTGAGACTTTGAGGCCAATCCTTGTAAACAGTCCCTGGAAGGCTACTGGGTAAAGCTATGAAATTGAAGCCTGGGCAGTGTTGAAAGCCCCCAAGTTGTTGAAGATGTTAACACCATAGGATATCTGCCAATTGTACCTGCAATCAGAGAATTGATGCTGCTGGTCTGTAATGCAGATAGAAAGCTGGATGGGCAAAGACATCTAAACCCCTTGATATCCAACGTAACTATAGGATCTAGAGTTCTCTACTGAGTTTATGCCTTGTTTTGGTCAAGTATATGATCACCATATCGCCTCCCCTCCCTTTTGAAATGGTAATGTATATTCTAATCCATGGTGCAATGTAAGTTTTATTTTGCTTTCTGATTTTACAAGGAGATTTAAGAAAGAAATTTTCTGTCAAAGAGTTGACTTAGAACTGTAAAACAGTATTCAGACCATTAAAGGTGAAATGACATTTGTAAGTTGAACTAAAGGCATTTTATATTATGATATGGACAGAAGACTACTATGGAGTTCAAGGAGTGGAATGTGGAGATTCAAATGTTGACTTTCATACCCCATATTCTCAAGCATTTAAATACCTTGTAATATACACATAACTAATACATTATATGAATGGGATTTCATATATTATAATGTAAATTCAAAAATCCCATGTCAGAGGGGCTCATGGGACTTAAGGGACAATGTTTTATTGTTATTTTTCAAAATAGCCATGTTGTCAAACTACTTTCTCAATATTTCTTGTTTATACCCAAAGATGTATACTATTCTCACCTTTGAATAGAGAATCATTCTTCAGTATAGTGGTTAATGCAGAGGCTTATAGCAAGCCAAAGTCCTGAAAAATGTCTCTGAAAGTTCAGCTATAAGTGGGATATCTATATCAAATACTCCTCAATCTGGACTCAGGGAATATCACTTGAAAAGAGGGCAGAAATCAGAGGATGATGGAGAAAGTTATAAAATCCTGTCTTCTAGATTTCTCATGTCTACTGTACAGACTGTTACCTTGTCTGCACAAGGCTCATACAAGATCAATACAGTTAAGATCCTAGTATACATAAAGGAGGTATTCAAGAGGTCCCACCCCTGTCACAGTAGCTATAGGCAGGTGATAGCTAATGAGTAAGGGTCATGTTTCTTCGAAAGTCTTGCCACTAATTAAGTTAGCCAGGTAATAGTAGATTGCCTCACACCCTTGTTCATATTATCAGTATTAATGAGACTCTTGATAGAGACATGTTACTTTCTTTACTAGAGAAATTGCAGGTAGGTAGTCTGAGGTTGGTATGATTCAAGTACATTACAAACATTTATGAAATGTTCAAAGAATAAATTCAAAGTATTATTTAATAAAAGAGAAAATAATTACCACTTCATTAATAAAGAATGAAATGATATCACTTATATGGATAAGATAGGATTGTTGTTTATTGTATTAGAAGGCCCAGACTTCCAAAGACAAGCTTCACAAATTTTCTCTCATATGAAATTATGAAAACAGATGGCATGAAAGTAGAGAGAGGATATTTAGGGATGCTATGATTAAAAAGAAGAAAGTGTAACAGAAGAGGTCAGTATCCTCAAACCACATTATATACATTAAAAAAAGAACTTGAAGCTCACCACACTGAGACAGGCAGGTTAGGGGTTGTCTTTAATCCCAGCACTCAGGACACAGGCCAGCAAATCTCTGTGAACTAAAGACTAGCCTGGTCTACATGAACTACCTGATCTACATGATCTCTATAAAATAAAGATTCAGTCTTGCCTCAATAGTTGTGGTGTTCATGGATTTCACACCTGTGTCTAAGACTAGTTTTGGAAACACTGACACAAAAACAAATTAAAAAATATCATCACTTCATAAAGTTACTATACTCTAATAAGAAAGAAACAGTTATGATACTATCTTCCAGAGTAAAGAATATATAATTGACAAGGGAACAAAGGAACTTTAGCTTTTATAGTATTGTTTTTTTATCATTCAATCCTAGTGATTTTTAAATGAGTACTTTAATAGTATTCATTAAAATGTAACATACATGAATATATAATATAATATATAAGGTATAATATTATATGCACATTTATTTTAATGATGATTATTATATGAATATTATTTTCCTTAGAACTTATCTCAGTTTATATTAGTATGAATACACATTTCAGTGACAAGAAAAATAGCTCAGATTCAGAAGTTTCCAAGTGGTACACTAGACTAAGAACTCAACTCCACATACTATAGTCTGAGAAGCACATCTACTAATATTGCTAGAGTAGCAACAGCACACTAAGTTCGCTCTACTAGAATCTCTTTTTTCATAACAATCACTAGATATGAAAATATATTTCAGAGTAATTGCCTACCATTTATTAATTACCTTTGTCTTAATAGGTTTCCAAGAAACGAAATACCCATGAAAAGACTTACAGAGACAAAGTTTGGAGCTAAGACGAAAGGATGGACCATCCAGAGACTACCCCACCGGGGGATCCATCCCATAATCAGTCACCAAACTCAGACACTATTGCATAGGACAGCAAGAGTTTGCTGAAGGGGAACATAACCAGTTCATTGGTGGTGTGTCTGAGATACAATATCAATTTAAGCTTACTATCAGCTGAAAATTCAAAATATTGCTGGATTAAATACAAAAAAGTATCATCAAGCTCTGCATAGTGGTTCATGCCAATATTCTCAGCACCCAGGAGGCAGAGGTAGGTTTATCTGTACTGCATCAAGGCAAAACTGGTCTATATAGCAAATTCTAGAATATCTAGATCTACATAGAGAAACATTGTCTGTCAAAAAACTTTTCAAATAAAAATAATCCTATCTAAAGAATTTTCTATGAGATAGAAAAGGAAAAAGAAAATTTACCCCAAAAGTTACAAGTTATCTAAATGAAAAGAAGAGTGTTATATTGAATTTTAAATCTTTTTAACAAAGATATCATGTGCAAAGGGAAATACAGAAAAGACTTATGTGTATATGAGTTGGAGATATACTATCAAGATCAAGAAAAGAAGTAAGTGTAACATCCAAGATATATGAGAGAAGTTCAGATTAAAATATCTTTAAGATGGCCATTCAGAGAGAAGATATTTATATGTGCCAACCAAGGAGAAGTCCTAGGCAGCAAAGGGGAAGCAGAAGATGCATCATTTTTTTCTGCTGAGGACATTTTTCAGTGCTCTTTTCATATCTCGATTCCTCAAACTATAAATAAAGGGATTCAACATGGGTGTGACCATAGTGTACATCACAGACACAATGGAATTATTCTCATTAATGTTATTAGATGAGGGGACACAATACAGTCCAATGATGGCTCCAAAGTACAAGGAAACCACAGAGAGATGCGAGCCACATGTGGACAATGCTTTACAGATTCCCTTGATAGAGGGAGCTTTCATAATGGTGACTCCAATGCGGCCATAAGAAACAAGAATGCATATGAATGGCAGGCTAATGACCACATTACCCAAAACAAGGATGAACAGTTCATTGATGGTAGTGTCTGAGCTAGACAGCTTCAGCAAGGTAGAGAGGTCACAGAAATAGTGGGGAATGGTATTGTTTCTAAAGTGAGATAGGCGAGCCAAGAGAAGAGTGTGCACAAGGCAATTTGCAGAGGATAAGGCCCAGGACACAACTACTAGAAGAACACAGAGGTTCTGGTTCATGATGGAGATATAGTGCAGAGGATGGCAGATGGCCACATACCTGTCATATGCCATGGAAGTCAGAAGAAAGCTATCAATGCTTGCAAAAACTGTGAAAAAATACTCCTGGGAAATGCACCCAGCATATGAGATGGACTGACTGTGTGTCAGCATATTCATGAGCATCTTTGGAGCTGTGACTGATGAGAAAGAGATGTCAGTGAAGGCCAAATGGCTGAGGAAGAAGTACATGGGGGTGTGGAGGTGAGAGTCCAGCCTGATGAGCAGGATGATGAGAAGGTTCCCCAGCACAGTTGTCAGGTACATGGCCAGGAACAGGGCAGAGTACATAGCTTGGTCCTCTGCTCGAATGGATAGCCCCAAGAGGATGAACTCAGACACAGTGCTTTCATTATCCATCCTCAAGCTCTTAGTCTTATGCTGTGAGTGAAAGGAGAAAAAGGAAAGAAAGAGAAGTGCTTTTGACTAATATACTGTGAGAACATTTTATGAATCACCAGTATTGAAAATAAAATTAGTTTGGGTGTTTTAATCCAAATAGGAAGACTTTCATCATGAGCTAGTGATATTTTCAAAGGAGACATAAATGTCTTTTACAGGGAAACATGGAAATTCAGAACAATTATCAAATCAGACTCAGTTCCATCCACTTGCCTGGATTTCTCTAGGACAATTTTAAACTAAGGAATTAGCATGTAAATTGTTACCAGCAAATTGAGAAATCAGGATGATTTTAATCTGTTTATACTACCTTGAATGCACTTGCCTAAGGCTTCCTACAAATTAAATCCAAGTATTGTAACCCACAGAGCTTCTTTGGATCAGTGAAATTTTAGGATCTGGGGAAAATTAGTAAAAGTAGCATGTGCAGATGTTCCATCTTTTATGGACATTAAGTCTGTGCCAATAGAAGTAAAGTAGCTATGAGTTCTTCATGTAGTAACAGTTTCTCATCTCTTTGGTCGCTCTTCCATTACTCTTCCTAGGCTGCATCAAATGACCCTGATTCCATGTTAGCATCCTCAGCACAAAGCTAAGCATTGCATTCAAGTACACAAAACACCTGGAAATACTTGACTTTCCTGCCACTATTTAGACTAGACAAGGCAATTCCTTGGGTCTTCTAGCAAAAGCAAATTTCACCTGTTTTATTTTTAACCTGTGTTTTTAAGCCAAAGACTATTTTTGTAAGAATTTCTTACATGTTTTTTTCTGTAGGTAACCTAACATTCTCTCTCTTTTTTGTAATCATTCCTTATACAAGTGAGCAATTACTAAACAATAGGAAAAGGAACATAATAAAATCAAAGTAGATATCATGGATGTTGAGAGAACTCTGTGGTTATAGTCTATTTGAAGACTTTTTTGTGGCCAGTTTGTCTCAGTAATTGGCAAAAATCTCACCATTTGCCTCTTCACCCTTTCCAAGCCTTAACTACAGTTAATCAGTGAAGTCTTCCAACTTGGTCAATACCATCTTTAAAATACATATATATCATCAATCTCACTCTGTAGAAGAGCCAGTTAATGTGATATTGTTTGAAATTAGTTATAATTCCTTTCTTACTCATTACTGTGCCAATAATAATTACTTTATCACCATGAAAATTTTAATTATCAACCTGTTCACAGGTAGATGGTTTCTAATACTGTGCTATTTTGAGCAATAAACAATATTATTATTATGGTATTTTCTACAGTATATATGAAAATTGAGAAATGACTTTAAAGAATTAGACAGCCATGATTTGAGAAAATATCAGGTCACAGTAGGCCAAAGTGATGAAGAAGCTGATATATGTTCTCTGAAGATTCCTTAGTGGAAGAAGCTACAAAGAAAGATTGTAAAAACAGGTCTATGTAAGAATTTGTAAGGACAATGCTAGGATCTTTGATAAACAAGGAATACTCAAGGTAACAACCAATCACAGAAATGTAAAGGTTGGAAAATATAAGAGCAGCAGGCAAATGTAGTGTCTAATTTCCTTCAGAGGAAACGTTTCCATTTGTTCAAGAACAGTAATACTTGGGAAAAATAAAGTAGCAAAAAATAGCAAATAGGTGGCTGGCTGCCAGGTAGAAAGTAGATTGGAGAAACCAAGGATACTAGCTGGCATATGAACACCAGGGGATATTATGGCAAATGTCACAGATATTTGGGAAGAAGTTATAAGAAAATACAACAACATTGTATGTTGACATTAAATCTTAGCAAAGAATGTGATTTTCCTGCTTTCAGTCAAAAATGGATAAACTTAAGAAAAATATTCTATGGAGAAGTTTTTGAGGAAGAAAGTGCCATTTTATCTCAAAAGTTGGTCAGGTTCTCAGTGCAAGATAAATTGCTCAATAAAGAACTCTGTTATTTGATGGTGTGATCCTTGCAATTTGGAATGCATACTGACCAGAGAGACAATGAGAAAAACTCACAGAAACAAAGAGAGAGCAAGAAAGAGAGGGAGAGGCAGACAGAAAGACACAGAAAGACCCAAGCATATGCAGTAATACAGAATTGTGTACATTCTATGCTTAATCAGACAGGCTAGTCTATATGGTGAACACAGATACCTTTAGCTAAGAAGCATAGGAAAATTCTTCCATTTCTCTTAAAACACACACACTATAAGGGAAGATCTGGATCATGTGAAGCAGTTACACATACATTGCAACAATCAGAAGACTAGTCAGTTCAAAATCAGATATGATAGATATACAAACATGTACTTTGTCCATTTCTCCTGGGAAGTCTATGTACATCCAAATTTTGAAAAACATGCAAAGACCCTAAGGTGCAATACCTGTCCCCAGATACAAATTAGAGGCATACAGGATAAAATTGTTATGTTGCATTGACTCTCTTAGGGAAAGAATCATTTTGAAGCAAGCATGAGAATTTCTTCACCGTTGAGAAACAATGGTAGCAACCATAACAAAATTCCCCATCATTTTTGTCCTTTTTAAATCAGATGGGAAACATAAAATATTTTTGTATTTATGTATTATTATCTTGCACTGAAGCCTGTTGAAGCCCTAACAATAAGTATAGTTTTATTTGAAAATGATGCTTCTAATAAACTAATGAATAGTAACAACAATGTTTAAGAGTTTAGTGTTTCTGCTAGATATGCAGCTAGAGACACGAGCTCTGGGGGTACAGGTTAGTTTATATTGTTCTTCAACCTATAGAGTTGGAGACCCCTTCAGCTCTTTTGGTACTTTCTCTAGCTCCTCCATTGGGAACCCTGTGTTCCTTCTAATAGCTGACTGTGACCATCCACTTCTGTGTTTGCCAGGCACTGGCATAGCCTCACACGAGACAGCTATATCAGGGCCCTTTCAGCAATATCTTGCTGGCATATGCAATAGTGTCCACGTTTGCTGGTTGATTATGGGATGAATCCCCGGCTGCAGCAGTCACTGGTTGGTCCATCCTTTTGTCTCAGCTCCACACGTGATCTCTGTAAGTCCTTCAATGTGTGCTTTGTTCCTAATTCTAAGAAGGGGCAAAGTGTTCACACTTTGGTCTTCATTCTTCTTGAGTTTCATGTGTTTTGCAAATTGTATCTTGGGTAATCTAAGTTTCTGGGCTAGTATCCACTTATCAGTGAGTACATGTTATGTGTGTTCTTTTGTGATTGCAGATGGCCTAGTGGGCCATCATTGGGAAGAAAAGCCCCTTGGTCATGCAAACTTTATATGACCCAGTACAGGGTAACACCAGGGCCAAGATGTGGGAGTGGGTGGGTAGGGGAGCAGGGTGGGGGATGGAGGCAGGATATACAGAACTTTCGGGATAACATTTGAAATGTAAATGAAGAAAATATCTAATAAAAATTGAAAAAAAAAGAGTTTAGTGTTTCTCTTAAAAGAGATACCAGAATGCCTCTGCTATCCATCAAATTGAGTTATAGGATTACACCACCAGGAGGGAAAAGAGAAAATCTTTATGTCAAATCTTTAAATTTTGAATTTCTAGCTTCCACAGCAGTGAGAAACTGTAATCCCATTAAGCCACTTTGTGGCATATTGTTCTGACAGTTCATGAAAATTAAGTAATGTAAATATCTGCTTACATATAAAAAATATGACCAGAGATTCCCGGCTCTACTAGAGGCCTCATAGACTGGATAGGTGTTCTGCCCTCCAAGTGCTCCCATGTCCAGTCCCTTGCTGTGGTGATTAGAATATGGTGGACCCATAGGCAGTGGTACTGGCCTTGTTGGAGGAAGTCTGTTACTCTGAGGGTTGGCTTTTAAGCTCTGCACAGTGTGAAAGAGTCAGTTTTCTCCTGGCTGCAGTCATAGACGTAGAACTCTCAGGCCCTCCTTAGTCTTGCTTGGAGCTGGTATGCTTCTGCCTTGATGATATTGAACTGAATTTCTGAACCTTTAAACCAGCCCCACTTAAATGTTATCCTTTATAAGAGTTGCCTTGATCATGCTGTCTCTTCACAGCAATGGAAACCCTAACTAAGATGCTTGCCCTCCTATTCGCTATTCCTCATCCCTCAACAGAGGCATAGACTCCCCTCACACTCCAAGAAACAGGACACACTGGGACAAATCCATGTATACCTCCTGCCTGCCTTGTTCTGCCCACCCTAGCTCCAATTTCCCACTCTTCTAGTTGCCATAGCCTAGGCCCCAGCTGTGTGAGCATGTCCTGCTATACCAGAGACTATCTTGGGGCAGAAGCCCCTAGCACTCCTAGAGAGTTTGCAGACTTTTAGAAGTAGAGGTAGGGTGCCTGCCTTACCACTCCCTACTGTCTATTTTAGCACACACACATAAACACATACACCAAAAGCCCCATCCCACACTTATTTAAAATGCCCCAACAACCAATAGGCAGAGACTACCTATTGTGCCAGAGGCCAAGCACATTAGAAGTCTAGGTATGCTCCTTACTGGAGCATCACTCCCTCACTGTCTTGGGGTCAGTCAACATCATCCCAGTACCTGTGCCCTCCTAGTTTCCTTTCCCCAGTGTACAACTGGAATGTAGACTCCCTGTTCTACCAAAGTCTACACAGAATCCCAGGCTCACAGACCAGAAGACCAGAGAGGCAAGAGAAACCAAGGTATAAAACACCCAGGCAACTAAGCAAAACTCAGAAATCAGTATGTACAAATTTAATTACCCAATTCCACATGTCTAGAGATCAGTGTAAGAACCAACAAAACCACTGCTAGTGGGTAAAGTCACCTCTTGATCCTACCCACATTATTACAAACAAGCCCTGGATATTGCAACAAAACAGAAGCACAAGAAAAAAAAATCTTTATGAAGATGATTGAAACTCTCTTTGTTCCTTTTTATCAGTGGCTATTTTCTTTATTTACATTTCAAATGTTATGCCCTTTCCCAGTTTTCACCCAGAAACCCCCCTATCCCAACCACCGTTCCCTTGCGTCTATGAGGATACTTCCCCTCACACCAACCCACTCCAACCTCACAGTTCTGGCATTCCCCAACATGGGGGAATCAAGCCTTCACAGGACCAAGAGCTGATCCTCCTATTGATGCCAGACAATGCCACCCTAAGATCCCTTCTTTGGTTGGTGATTTAGTCCCTGGGAGCTCTGGGGTGTCTGGTTGGTTGATATTGTTGTTCGTCCTGAGGAGTTAAAAAAAAAATCTTCAGCTCCTTCATCCCTTGCTCTAATTCCCCCATTAGGGATCATGTGCAAAGTGTAATGGTTGACTGCATGCATCCTCCTCTGTATTTGTTAGGCTCTGTCATACCCTCTCAGGAGACAGCTGTAACAGGCTCCTATCAGGAAGCACTCTGTGCCATGCTCAATAAGATCTACATTTGGTGTCTGTATATGAGATGGATCCCCAAGTAGGGCAGTCTCTGGATGGTCTTTCCCTCAGTCTCTGCTCCACAGTTTGTCCCTGTGTTTCCTCCCATGAATATTTTGTTCCCCCTTCTAAGAAGGACTGAAGCATCCACACATTGGTCTTCCTTCTTCTTGAGCTTCATGTGGTCTGTGAATATTAGGTATTCTGAACTTTTAGGCTAACATCCACTTATCAGTGAGTACATACCATGTGTGTTCTTTTGTAATTGGGTTACCTCACTCAGGATAATATTTTCTAGTCCATCCATTTGCCTAAGTATTTCATGAATTCATTATTTTTAGTAGCAGAGAAGTACTCCACTGAATGAATGTGCCACATTTTCAGTATCCATTCCTCTGTTGAAGGCCATCTGAGTTCTTTCCAGCTTCTGAATATTATAAATAAGGCAACTGTGAACATAGTGGAGCATGTGTCCTTGTAATATGTTGGAGTAACTTTTGAGTATATGCCAAGGAGTGGTAGAGCTGGGTCCTCATGTAATGCTATGTCCAATTTTCAGAGGAAGCTCCAGACAGATTTCCAGAGTAGTTGTATTAGCTTGCACTCCCACCAAAAATGGAGAAGTATTTTTCTTTCTCTACATCCTCACCAACATCTGCTGTCACCTCAGTTTTTGATCTTAGCCATTCTGACTGGGGCAAGGTGGAAACTCAGGGTTGTTTTGATTTGCATTTCCCAGATGACTAAGGATGTTGATCATTTCTTTCTGTGCTTCTCAGCCATTCAGTATTCCTCACTGGAGAATTCTTTGTTTAGCTCTGTACCTCATGTTTAAAGGGGTTATTTGATTCTCTGGAGTCTAACTTCTTGAGTTCTTAGTATATATTAGATATTAGCCCTCTATCAGATGCAGAATTGATGAAGAACTTTTCCCAATCTGTTGGTTCCTCTTTTGTCTTATTGACAGTGTCCTTTGCCTTATTGAAGCTTTGCAATTTGATGAGGTACCATTTTTTCTAATGTTGATCTTAGAGCATAAGCTATTGGTGTTCTGTACAGGAAATTTTACTCTATGCCCATGTGTTCAAGGCTCTTCCCCACTTCTTCTTCTATTAATTTCAGTGAATCTGGTCTCATGTGGAGGTCCTTGATCCACATGAACTTTATTTTTGTACAAGGAAATAAGAATGGGTCGATTTGCATTCTTCAACAAGCTGACGACTAGTTGAACCAGCACCATTTGTTGAAAATGCTGTTTTTTTCCACTGGATTGTTTTAGCTCCTTTGTCAAAGATCAAGTGACCATAGGAATGTGGGTTTATTTATGGCTCTTCAATTCTCTTCCATTGATCTATCTGGCCATCTCTGTACCAATATCATACACTTTATATCACTAATACTCTGTAATACAGCTTGATGTCAGTGATGGTGATTTCCCCAAGAAGTTCTTTTACTGTTAAGAATAGTTTTCGCTATTTTGGGGTTTTTGTTATTCCAGGTGAATTTGCAAATTGTTCTTTCTAACTCTATGAAGAATTAAGTTGGAATTTTGATGGGGATTGCATTGAATCTGTAGATTGCTTTCAGCAAGTTGTGCGTTTTTAATGTATTAATCCTGTCAATCCAGGAACATGGGAGATCTTTCCATCTTCTGATATCTTCTTCAATTTCTTTCTTCAGAGACTTGATGTTCTTGTCATACAGATATTTTACTTGCTTGGTTAGAGTCACACCAAGGCATTTTATATTATTTGTGACCATTGTGAATGGTGTTGTTTCTCTAATTTCTTTCTCAGCCTGTTTATCCTTTGAATAGAAGAGGAAGGCTACTGATGGGTTTGAGTTAATTTTATATCCAGCAACTTTGCTGAATTTGTTTAGTAGGCTTAGGGGTTCTCTGGTGGAATTCTTGGGGTCACTTAATTATACTATTGTAAGACCCCAACTCAATGTGTTTCTTAGACCCCTAGAAACAAAGCCCAGCATGGAGTTCTTTGTTTTTCCACCTTCAGCCTGAGAAGCCGACGAACACTGGGTGACCCAACCAGGCGCCTGACTCATTGTGTAAGGGAAGAGGAATGTTTACTCAGCTACCCCATTCCTTGTGGAATGTTTGCCAAAGATAGCCTGCAACCCTTCCGTAAGAGATGAGCTGTAATTCATCATTCCCATTCTTATGATGTTTACTCAGCTCCTCCATTCTTTGTGGTCTTATCTTCCCCTTTCTTTGTGTTTTTTTTTCCTTAAATACCCCCTCTCCCAGATACTCGGGGTGCCACGGTCCTCTAACCCTGCGTGGTTATGACTGGGGGCCTGATATCGCTCTTGAAATAAAAGTCTTCTTGCAGTTTGCATCAAGACTGTTTCTTGTGAGTGATTTAGAGTGTTGCCTCTCCTAAGTCAGAACGTGAAGGAGTCCTCAGGTTGTGGGTCTTTCATTTGGTGCATTGGCCTGGAAGCTCGACCACTACTCACAACTGAGAACTGACTTGGAGGTATAGGAATCCCCTCTAGCATGTGTGCATTCTGGCTGGTGTCTCTGTTCTGAGTGTCTGATTTCTGAAATGAACATGTGCTTGCTGTGTTCTTTTGTTTGTCTATCTCGTCCTTTGTTTCTGAAGCACAGAGCAGCCTGAGTTTGGATCTGCCTGAGTTTGGTTTCTCTAGTTTTGGTCGTATAGGTGGAAGCAGAGGATGGTGTTTGTAGATGATGGGGATTTCTGAAACGCGCATGGTTTGTATTTGCAGCTGTCCTTTCAGGCTGTGAGGACTGGAGGACTGTGGCTGGCAGACGTGCTAGGAAGACCACAGGCTGCGACCCTGGGAGACATCCCAGGAAGTCTGAGAAAACACCAGGGATGCCTGGAGATTTCCCATCTGGGTGTCAAGTTGGAATCCCTCCTGGAGAGGAGAGATTTTGTGCTCACTTGGCTGTCTGAATCTGTTTCTGGGTGTTAAAAGTCCCGCAGGAGGCAGGTCCTGGTCTCGGTCATCATAATCTTTTTTGTGTGTTTTGTTTGTCTCTCTGTATGTGACTTAGATGATGGGACAGACCATTAGCACTCCCTTCGACTGACTCTTAACCATTGGACTAAAGTTATAACTAGAGATAGTTTACACATGAGAGAATGAGTTTGAGGAAAGCAGTACTCTCTGACTATTTGGAGATAATTTGGTGAAAGAAAAACAATATAAATAGTATCAATTGGCCTTTGGAGGCTTACACCTATACTTAGGAGTCTAGCACAGCTGGAGCTTCTCTGAAAAGCTCCTTTTAAAAGGAACAGCAGCTTCCTGTTTTTCCTACAAAAATCTGTGGGTGTGTGTGATTATTGAATTCATCAGGTAAAAAGGGGCTCTTCTCTTGAAATTACAGCTAGAAAAATTAAAAATTTTGTTTGGTTTAAATAAGCAAATGCCTGCAACCATTTCATTTTTGTTTCTAAATAGTTTTAAAGGTACAAATATGTTTCATATGTCTTGGTTGTAGATTATTCACTCAAAAGTTATTGGTTATGATTAAAAATTTGTAACATTGGTAACAGAAAGTTTTCTTAAAACTGGTAACTCTGGGTTGGAGTAATTTAGAACTACAGCATGTGGCATGAGACAACCCTAGTAAACAGGTCTCTAAAAATATGCCTGAATTGGGTACTATTCTATGTAATTCTTATCCTAGAAATCAGACTTATAAAAGATAGGGTTTAAGGTAGTGTCTCTTTGAGGTATTGGGGCTGCACTTTCTTGTGTTTGTGTGCAAGAACAAGCAGTCAAACTTTGTAGAAATTAATGTTTTTAGTGTTGATTTTTAAAGAGAATAGATTGTTTACACTGTTAAAATTGAGTTTTGCTTCCCAACATTGTGGTTGTGCTCTGGAGTTACAAGAGAAATCAAAAGTAAAGGCTTCTCCCGAATCAGAGCCACTAGCTAAATCCATCAGTTCCCCCAAAATCTATGAAGCCTCCTGAGTGGCCTAGTTCACAAAGATTCCCTTTGACTCATCCTGATTGGGACTACAACATGGCTGAAGGTAGGGAGAACTTAAAAATCTTATCACCAGGCTCTGGTCTCTGAGGTGCATCAAAACAGCCCACTAATTTGGCTAAGGTAAGAGAAGCTGTATTGAGAGAGAGAGAGAGAGAGAGAGAGAGAGAGAGAGAGAGAGAGAGAGAGAGAGAGAGAGGCGGGAGGCAAAAGACAGCTATATCAGGGACTCACCTGTAGGAATCGTTATCTTCAATGAGCTCCTTGTACTTCTCAATGGTATCATTTATTCATTTATTGACCAGGTCATTTTTTTCTATATCCAACATTGTCTTCTCATGTTGGGATTTAATGATGGTGAATTCAATGTTCATCCTGTGATAGAGCATGACCCAAAGAGCAAATAATCCTCTTAACTAAGCAATCAAGTATCATGTGCAAATAGGCTGTATTTGGGCTACCCAAGCCAAGTGTATGCCACATCCTTGCTCCTTCAAACTGGGTTCTATTGGTACTGATTAAATATATTATCTTGGGCAGAGGACATCAGAGCCAGGGGACCAAAAGGAGATAGCTGACTTTCAAGAGCTCCCCAGATGAGCCTGAAGGAATAGACTAGTTCTGTGAGAAGTTTCTACTAGGCTGTTCCACAGGATTTGGTCTTTAGTTTTTACAACTTTTTTTCCCTTAGTTTTAAGGCAGGGATTCTCTATCCTTTGTTCCTATTGATACTTGAATTCCCAGAGGACATAACTAGTATTTACAGGGAAAATGCTTTATAACACCTCCTACCCCAGGAGATTCCTGTGTGACACCAAGGTAAACACGGGGAACAATGTACCCTGATGATCAATTTAGGCCTTTAAGGACTGAACACTATCATGCCCTACAAATGTACATCACCCAAATCCTCAGACCCCATCAAAGGACCCAGATCCCCAGATCCTGAACAAAATACACACAATTACCTTCACACACACACACACACACACACACACACACACACACACACACACACAAATTAAAAAGCCAAATAAATCCAGGGAGGTGCCATAGTCTCCGAGTACAATGAACAAAATCAGCCTGCAGACATTCTATTCTTACACTGTAAGGCAGCAAGTGTTACCAGGTCCTCCCAGCTGTTAACACAACCAATCAGACTCCAAGAACCTCAAGATCAAGTACAAAAGAGGTTGGCCATAGAACACACAGCACCTATCTTATCCAACAATTAAACAACTCTCAGTACTTCTTATAATGAATGGGAGTCATGACACACTCCATTCCAGGTAGAAAATGTGTGTTAACAGAGAGGGCACAATACAGTCAACAGGATACTGGGCATAATTACTACCTGGAGTTCAAATCAGTATTTATGTCAATGTCCAAGATTCGAGAAAGTTCTTCCCTCTCAGCATTAATCTTCCTGATATAAAATTTCATATCTTCTACTTTATTCTCTATATGATTAGTGATGTTGCAATTTTGGGATGATATTTTCCTAGCAGACACTGAAGATAGATAAACACAAATGAATTTACATTGTTGATGGCCCAGGAGCAGGGTACACCATTCTGACTTCCAAAGAGAAGTTTGAGGAAGAGAAAAGCTAGAGACAGGTTGAATCACTGAGAGATCAGAAAAGCTATCTTTGAGCTGGTCTGCTATGTTCCTATTCTCAACCACTATTGTTGGTTGCAACTATCACCATACTCCTTATTACATCCCCCCTTGTCCTGAAATCCATAAGCTGCCTCAGACATAAAGATTCAGGGAACATTGTCAGCTCATATCAGATGTTACACTGAAAAATCCTAAAGTTCATAGTGCTTAGCACCATCAACACCTAATCATGTGTGTTCAAACCCAGGTAGGCCCATCTCAAGCCTACCTGTTCCAGGAAGTTCCCCAACTCTGCCCAGGACTCACTGTGCCTTCCACAGCATGAAATCATTCTTCCATTTTTACAAGAGAGAATGCCAGATTCCTTCTGCCTTTGTCTTGTCTCACCTTGATCGCCATTCTCCTTGTGGAATATCCTGAGCAGCAGGGAAACCATGCTTGGTTGTGAACCCAAAAGGCACTGAAGGAATATCCCACAGGCAGTTGTTGTTACCACGACATAGGTGACATTACAGAAGATTCTAGTTCTCTCCTAGATACAAATGATTTTCCAAGAAGGCATTACTAATGATGTCACTGGGAAATGCTATATCCTATTGGATAATATTTTCTTACTGTGCATACCTTGATAGTGGGCATTGCTTCCATATACATTTTCATGTATTTCACAAAATATTCTGTTTACAATCCAGCTCTCTTGGTTTGGTACATTCATTGTATAGTTCTTTTTGTTTCTTTGGTTGATTTCAGCCCTGAGTTTGATTATTTCCTGCCATCTACTTCTCTTAGATATATTTGCTTCGCTTTGCTCTAGAGCTTTCAGATGTTCTGTCAAGCTGCTAGTGTATAGTCTCTTCAGTCTCTTTTAGGAGGTACTTGGAGTTATGGGTTTTCCACTTAGAACTGTTTTCATACCAAAAGTTTGGGTGTGTTGTAACTTCATTTTCACTAAATTCTAAAAAGTGTTTAATTTCTAACTTTATTTCTTCCTTGCCCAAGTTACAATTGAGGAGGGCATTGTTCAGCATCCATGTGTATGTGGACTTTCTCTTGTTTTTGGTGTTATTGAAGATCAGGCTTAGTCTGTGGTGATCTGATAGGATCTACCAGATTATTTCAATTTTCTTGTATGTGTTCTGGGCTGTTTTGTGACTGATCATATGGTCAGAATTGCAGAAGGTACAATGAGATGCTGAGAAGTTATAGTCTTTTGATTTGGGATGGAATATTATATTGAAATCTGTTAAATCCATTTAGTTCAAAACTTCTATTAGTTTCACTGTGTCTCTTTTCAGTTTTTGTAACCATGATCTGTCCATTGATGAGAGTGGGGTGTGGAAGTCTCCCACTTCTATTGTGTGAGGTACTTTGTATGCCTTGAATTTCAATAAAATTTCTTTTATGACTGTGGGTGCCCTTGTTTTTGGAGCATAGATGTTCAGAACTGAGAGTACATCTTGGTAGATTTTTCCTTTGAGGAGTTATGAAGTGTCATTCCTTGCCTTTTTTGAAAACTTTAGGCTGAAAGTCGATTTTATTTGCTATTAGAATGCCTACATCAGCTTGTTTCTTGGAAACATTTGTTTGGAAATTTGTTTGTCAGTCTTTAATTCTGAGGTGGTATCTGTCTTTTTCAGTGAGGTGTATTTCCTGCATGCAGCAAAATACTGGGTACTGTTTACTTATCCACTCTTTTAGTCAATGTCATTTTAATGAACTGAGTCCATTGATGATTGTAAACAACTGTGAAAATTAGTTTGGTGGTTCCTTAGAAAATTGGATATAGTACTACCTGAGGACCAAGCAACACCACTCCTGGGCATATACACTGAAGATGCTCCAACATGTAATAAGGCCAATGCTCCACTATGTTAATAGCAGCCTTATGTGTAATAGCCAGTAGCTAGAAAGAACCCAGATGCCCCTCAACAAAGGAATGGATACAGAAAATGTGATACATTTACACAATGGAGTACTATTTAGCTATTAAAAACAATGAATTAATGAACTTCTTAGGCAAATGGATGGAACTAGAAAATATCATCCCGCGTGACGTAACTTAATCACAAAATAATACACATGGTTTGCATTCACTCATAAGTGGATACTAGGCCAAAAGCTTGTAATACTGAAGATACAATACATAGACAACAAGAAGCTCAAAAAGAAGGAAGACCAAAGTGTGGAAACTTTGGTCCTTCTTAAAAGGGGGAACAAAACACCCATGGGAGAAGATACAGAGAAACAGTGTGGAGCAGAGACTGAATGAAAGGTCATTGAGAGACTGCCCCACCTGGTTATCCACTCCCTATACTGCCACTACACCCAGATGCTATTTTGGACAAAGACAAGTGCTTGCTGACAGGAGCCTGGTATAGCTACCTCCTGAGAGACTCTGCAAGTACCTGTCAAATACTCAGATGGATGCTCTCAGCCAACCATTGGACTGAGCACAGGGTCCCCAATGGAGGAGATAGAGAGAGGACCCAACGAGCTGAAGTGGTTTGCAGCCTCATAGGAGGAATAATATGAACCAACCAGTACCCGCAGTGATCCCAGGGACTACACCACTA
Organism: Mus minutoides; assembly: GCA_902729485.2. Classification (NCBI taxonomy): domain Eukaryota; kingdom Metazoa; phylum Chordata; class Mammalia; order Rodentia; family Muridae; genus Mus; species Mus minutoides. Next base: position 184,576 of record LR749746.1, read on the forward strand.
GCCCAAGGGTACACATGGAGGGAACCATTTCACTAGCCACATATTTAGCAGAGGATGGCCTTGTTTATCATCAATGGTTGGAGAGGCCCTTGGTCCTGTGAAAGCTTGATGCCCCAGTGTAGGGAAATGCTAGGACCAGGGATCAGGAGTAGGTGGGTTAGTGAGCAGGGGGATAGGGAGGGGATAAGGGGGTTTCAGAGGGGGAACCAGGATAAGGAATAATTTGAAATGTAAATAAAGAAAATATCTAATTAAAAAATACTTAAAAATAATAAATAAATTGAACTTCTAAATTCCAGATATAATGAGACTTGAGAAGGTCTTGGCTAATTTTTCTAACCTGTGTTTCCTTATATAAGTCAAGACAGGATTCTTTTTGTACTGGGGAGGGTAGTTGGAAACAATTTTAATTTTCATCTGGACATAGCTTATTCTCTCAGGATGAAGATGAATTCTGACCTTTTCTGTCAGGAATGTCACTGAACCATACATTGTTGTTCTATTTTCAGGCTGCAAATACCCACAGATTTCTGACCCTTATTGGCTGTTTGCTCTTGGCTACAAACCCTGATCTCTCTTTTATATGTAAAGGTAAAACTAAGAGACAATTTCATGCTATATCCATATAACAGGATAACACTACTATAAACTCCTTTAAGTCCTGGGCTCTAAACATTCTTGGGTACTTGGTTCAGTCAATAGTGCCAGTCATGAGTCTTGTCAGACTTTATATCCAGTGAGAAATTGGTTGGTTGTGCTTACACCATCATACCACTATTTCATCTGGAAACATGTCTTGCCAGGCTGATAATTATTGTATATCTTAGGGTTCAGAGTTGTGTAAGACTGTTGATGATTTTCTTACATGTTACCATGTATGCCATACTCTAATAACATGAATACTAAAAGAACAGGATTATAGATTATCATTAAATTGATTTCTCCATGTCCTAAGAGTTGGGTAAGACCGTTGGTTATTTTCTCCCATGTTAGCATGTAAGCCATATTTTAATAACATGAATAGTAACAGGAAGGGAATATAGATTAGCACCAAATTGATTTCTCCCTGTCCTAAGACTCAAGCATATAATATCTTCAGTGAAAGGACTTTGCCATTAAGTTTTATGTGGCAAACAAGCTCCATGGCAATATCCCATTCTGGTGGTTTGGGAAAAAAATATATATATATATATTTGACTCAAAAGAAGGGTAACATATGCCTAGTGCTGTACTTTTTAATAGACTTTGGTGTGTGGCATAGAACCTGTACTCTGTTATAGAGTAACAACATTAAAGTACACACACACAGAAACACACACACACACACACACACACACACATATATATATATGATATATTTTATATATAATTATTTTTATATATTATGTATACATATTATAAATATATTTTATTTTAGAATTAATAGTATATATTTATATGTAAAATATTTATATGATTATGTGATAATTATAAATATTTAAAATTTATATGTAATACATATAAATATTTTACCATTTACAGACACCTGAGTGTGAAGCCATCAACTATAGCATGGTTCTATTTTGAAGTGGACGTCAATAACATAGTCTGAACATTCACAAGCTTCTTGGTTAGGTAAGACTGTTGATCATTTTTTCCCAGCGGATTTCATTGTACATATTCTGCAGGGTATTGATATTTCATTAACATGAATATTATTGAAAAACCAAATGCGAAGTAAAAGATACCAGACCCAAAAGATTACATAGAGCATGATATTCAATAGGGCCCGTTCATAGTTATCTTAAAATATCTATGTAAAAAAAAACCCTCTCCAATCTCTGACTCAACTAGATATGATATACTAATCAGTGTAGTATGAGAACTCCCATATCTCAGCTACTTCAGGCATCTCTAGAAAACGTCTCATAATAGATGCTTTATTTTCACCTCTCCAATTCTATATAATCCCCCCTTCATCTACTTTTACTTTTCCACATTTTAAAAGCTAATAAACTCTTATAGTTCACTGATGTATGCCTAGATTATAACACTACTTCCCTTATAGCTATTGGTCATTGCTAACATGTATTGTGTTCCTAAAATTTTTCTGTAGAATAAGACTCAGGACATGAATCAAATCTTTGCTCCAGTTTTTTTTTTCCTGCAATAACCAGCTGGCTGCAATTCTCACATAAAATCTACCAGAACACCTGGACAATATCACAATACTTTGATCTTTAGTGGTGACATCTTAGCTAATATCAGCATATTTTGGTCTTTAGTGGTGACATCTTATATTCTGTCCAGGTCAGTCCTCAGAGCATAGAAATTGGCTGGACAAGTATTAACCTATTCTGGATAGTTTCAGTACTTCAATGGGATCTGTCACATTTTATCTAGATGTGTTGTGTATTGAATAGTGTTTTATTCTAGAATCTATGTATTTCATGTGGATCTGCATGGGAATCTAAAGGATATCATCTACATACATTTGCTGTTGGAAGGGGCTTGATAGCCACCTTTTAATATTTTGAGTAACAAAAGGCAATCTATCCCACTCTCTGGAAAAGGCACTTTGACTTCAGGTAAATTTGGGTGAGGTACTTAGCAAGAAGGCAAGAGCTGTCCTGGGTGACATCAGGAGTCCCTTCCCTAGATGTTGTATTGTAACCTAGAGAGCCCTGGCATTGTCTGTGATGTTACTAATGTTGTGGTCACTCCAACTGATTTTGGAGCATTCATTAACTACCTTTATGGTTCACCCATAGACATGCTGACAAAACTGAGCAGACTTCTTGGGAGAGAGAACAATGAACATACAGAGAACAGAAAGAGGCAGCAACAAGATGGCCTTTTGTCTCAGTGTTAAAGAACAAGAATTAATGGTCCTGGGGAAGTCACTGTGAATCCTAGGCATGAAAGAGGGAGCTTCCTAGAGAAGGTGGGATTGAGCTTGACTTCCAGTAATGGGGTTCAGGCGCTTGGAGCTTCTGGGAAGCAGTTTGTTTGGCAGAGAGCAAGGAATAGTAAAGACTGCAGTTCTGTGCAAGAGTTCCTTAATTACATTCTGACTGTGAGAGGAGGGCATTAGGAGGCAGACTCCTCCTCTTTGCTCCTAGGGCTATAGCACAAGCTGACTTTGATCTTAAGATAATCTCTGGATGTATTTGGTACTGGATGGCAATCTGTCTTATTCCATCTTCTAGATACTTGGGGTACTGAGGATCTAGCACTCTCTTCTGAATTCTTCTCATAATGCATGGAGGACTTTCATCCTTTTATGCCTGCTTTGAGTATAGGAAATAAATCTAACTCATTCTTCAAGTCACTGAAGATATTCCATGACAGAGGAATCAAGGATCATGTGAATTCAGGCTATGTCCTGGACAACCTTCATGCAGTGGCTGCCACATCCTGCCTCTTATACACTGAGACCTTCTGGTGCTTATTAAACTCATTATCCTGACACCAGGGCAACACAGGTTGGGTTTCCCTAATAAGGGATCAATGGCTTCAAGACCTCCCTCATGGGCCTGGAGAGAATAACTACACTTCTAATAAGTTCCCAAGAAGTCTGTGCCATGCCCCACCTGAACCCTATCACCACCTTTTTCATATCTTCAGAACACAGACTCTCAGTTATGGGTTCTTTTTGCTACACAGATACCCAGAGCAAAAAATCAGTATTTGCAGGAAGGAGACTCAATATCAGGATGGCTATATAAAATCCTCCTGGGATTTCAATGTGCTAACAAGGTGAACATATGGACAAAGAGCAGTGCTGATTAAAGTTGGGCTCCCTGAGCATGGAGACAGCATCGCCTTGCAACAGGCCGCACTTTGGACTCCACACGCAAAGGATCCATGGAAGCATGGGGACAGAAGTACACACACACACACACACACACACACACACACACACACACACACACACAATTTGTCCTCTATGAAGAGTCCCTGTCTGTAGGCTTTTGCTACACTGCATCCTTAGTGTATTCCTTTAAGTTCCAAGGATGTCTGATAGCAAAATCACGGAAAGAAAATACCCCTGGACATATACCAAGTTCTCAGACATTCACTCCTTTCACCTTGGACACAGGCAATCACAGCTTGGTGGTGCTAAGCACTAGGAAATCCAGGACCTACTTGCATCACATTAGATACTAGCTGACATTACCCTCCAAGCACAGCATGGCTAGCTAGCTTATGCCATCCAGAGCCAGTAGGACTTCAGTATGTGCTGAGGTCCATAACTATCCACAGTGGTTTGAAACTGCATCCTATCTTAGGAATAGCTGCCCTGATTTTAGGGCATCACTAGATTCCAAGTATTCATTCTCTCTTACTCAAACCACTATTTGGAACTCAGCATGGTCTCTCCTGGCCCTATGCCACTCAACCATACAATGTTACTTGTGTTTAGATAACCTAAAGAGACTAATGGAAGGTACTACATGGGAATGTGTTTTTTTTTTTCTGAACTTAATGTGCCTCTTGGAGATGCTGGCATGGCTACTGTGGGCTCTAGTGTGATGCTGTCTGGGAACCATGACTTTCATGGTGTGCAATAGTACTTGGAATTACAGGTGGCAAATGGAAGCTAGCTGAGGCTCACAGATTTTTCGTCCTGGTTCAGCACCCTCCACAGCCATCTCCAGAAAGTATGCAAGGTAAATATCTCCAGAAAGGTAAATGTAGTGAGATGGTAGAAGAGAAACCTATAAGAGGAGCAGATATTGTGCAAGAGCCCTGTGAGGAGGTGAGGCGACTGTGAGGAGTCCCATGAGAAGATCTGTGACCTCTTTGAAAAGCAGTATCAGGTAAGCAGAGACAGTAGACACAGGCTCTTTGCCTATTTAACCAAACACACACACACACACACACACACACACACACACACACACACAGATGATAATAACCCTATACCACATCACAATTTTAATGAACAAGAGCAGAAACACCTGGAGGAAAGACTGTAGTACCTGCTGAAGCAGAAGGAGTTGGCCATGGACCCTAAAGACTTGGAGTGAAGCTGCAGCATCACTTCAGGGACCTTCAAGTGAACTTGAGAGCTCAGACAGAGAGAAGGAGGTAAAACCAAGTGGGTTCCCTTTACCTGTGTTCTTTTTTAGTTTCTCACTATTTGCTTGACTATCAGCCATCCATATGGAAAATCTGTCAGGGAATACTGTGCTGAAGTCAGGATGCTCTCCAGACAGAGCCAACCAAAGAGCATCAGATGATCTCTGCAAATCAGTATTGAAGTGAACCCCGTATTATCCACAACTGTTGCTGAAGACAATGTACTATAGAGATGCTGACAGTTTCTCTCTTTTTGTTTTAGTCCTTTTCTCTTCCTAAAAACAAACAACTGGGGATTGTCCAATTACACACCTTGCTTGCTTTCACTTTGTTACTCTATAACAAGGTGTTTGGTTGTGAATGGACGTGGGCTTTTTAGAATAATTTGTTTCCTTTCCCTATACTACCTAATATTAGTTCTTGTAAATGTATTAGAAAACACATTGATTTTTCATAATCATTCATCAAGAAAAACTGGAACATAATAACATTGTAATGTTATACTACTTGAAAGATTTTTGGGGATATATAAATGATGGATGAAGAATAAAAAATGCTGTGGTGTGGTTGGAACATTGTTTCTCCCATCCATCCATTATGTGTGTATGTGTAAAGTTTATGTGAAAGGGGCTTGAAACATTGTTCTTACTATCAGCCACTTGTGTGTATATGTGTGGAATACATGGAATCTGCTAGTTGGAGCTTTGCTAAAACCATTCAATGTGTGAATATTTGTATGTCTGTCTTTATGTCTATATACATATAGGTATATATATATTGTGTGTATGTATGCATGTAACACGTATATGTATGAAGCAATCAGATTCTGCTTTTTGATTCATTCATTCAGTGTTGTGTATGTGTCTGTCTCTCTGTGAGTGTGTGTGTGTGTGTGTGTGTGTGTGTGTGTGTGTGTGTGGTGTATTAGTCTGTACATGTGAAATTTCTCTCTAACCTTCTCTTTCTTAGTGATCCCAAGGAGGTAAAAGAGATCATAGCTTTTACACCCACCACAGAGTGCCATCCCCAGTAAATTAGGCTTTGGTACCTCAGGAAAAAGTCTGTTGAGTAACTTCTTTAATTGCCTGCTGCCTTTGGCAGCAGATCCTTTAGATATCTGAAGCTACCACAGTCAGCAGTTCTAAGCATTGACCCTCAATGGCTGCCTGCCTCAGTTTATCCACCACCTGTATTCGAAAATCAGAGTCATTGGAATTGACTGTTCAAGCAAAGGATTTACAGAGGACTTGTCAGTCACTTTTGATGACTTTGGACAGAGGATGCAGCCTGTGAATTTGTTGGGTCTTGAATTAGCACACAGGCAAGAAAGAACTGGCTGAAAGAATCATATAGTGGCCAACATATTACAGGATTAGCCTGCTGTGGACTTAATTTTTCTTCACTAGCAATTATCAATTGCTTTGTATATTATGCCAGAAGAGTGAGATAAATTATCAAAAAATATCCCTTGGGCCCATAAAGTATACCCTATGAATTACCACACAATGCCAAACCTTGTATATCCTAACAATTAATTGGCTGTGAAATTTAAGGTAACTATCAGAAGCTCAAGAACTGAATTGAGTACTGTTAAATAATTTGAAATCATCTTAAAGGCATGTGTACAAATAGCACCATTCCAAAAGTCTCCAGAGGCAGTATGGCAAAGATGTTGCCTCCCAGCCCCAGAGAGTCTGATGAGATCAAGTTAAATATAAAGGAAATATATATGGAAATCACTTGTGAATCATGTGACAGTACAACTGGATAACAGCAACAAACATGACCTTCAGGGCACATGGCCAGAACTTGTCACCACTGTTGTAGCTATAGCTGATGACCTTCCGGGCACATGGCCAGAACTTGTCACCACTGTTGTAGCTATAGCTGATGAGGTTAGTGCATAAGCCTCAGATTGCCAAAATACAAATATCAAAGACAAATTCAAATTCTCAGAACAATCAACAATAGATGAATCTTGGTGGAAAACAGGACATAAGGACTCCACAAATTATTTGCTATTAAGCCCTGAATCCCAAAGGAGAAAATGATAATAGAAATTATGTGGTTAATCTCAACCACAGGGATGCTGCATATGGTATTGTTTGGGGGTGATGTGGTGTGCTACCAAAGTGTGTAAAAGAGAGGTTATGCTATCTTTGAAGATGTGTCCTCCTAAATTTTTGGAGCATGAGTTATTGTAGTCTCTTCTATATACTGATTTCCATTGTGTGTGGCATGAAAAATTTATCTAGGATATGAAGTGTATCATCCACAATTAGGTTAAACCTAGTGTCAAAGACAGAACTTAGGATTCCTATTCCTCTCTTAATGAAGCCTTTGATAAATGATGACATATTAGAGTTTCACAGGGGTAATCTGAAAACATGTAATAGTTAATCTTTCTGCAAAAGAGCATTTCAGAAAATTCTACTGCTGCAACTGTTTAACTGCAATTATTCATTTTCTCAAGTTTGTAAGGTTGGACAAGGACATTATTAGACATAACTGTGTAGGGACAATTAGATCTTCTATCATGCTTTAAAGCTGAAGACCCGAGAAAATTCACTATTGGCAACTAGTGTAAAAAGCTTAGACTTGGAAATGAACAAACTTTAAGTGCATCAGGCTTACAGCCATATGAGAACCAAGGAGGCAATACCATATCCAAGTCAGTGCTGCTGTGTGCAGTACATGTCAGAAAAGGGGGCAGGGGAGCTACAGGCTTCCAGGACAAAACATCAAGAACACTTAGGCTGCTAGAAATTGTATTCTATATTATTATATTATATTTATTATGCTACAAAATTATGGCTGTACATCAAAAAGATGTTTGTCTCCTTGGGAGTAGAGAGATTTAATCAGAGGTAAGATGAGGTTGCAGGTACACAGGAGAAGTGTTTCCACACAGAGGTGAGTAGGATTCCCCTCTTGATGAGGTTGCACCAGGCTGGGCTTCAGAGAAGGCAGAAGCACATCCAGAGCTGCTCTGGGTTGAGGAGAAACAGTACAAGACTGTAAATTATTACTTGTCCTGATCTATCACAGAGAATATTTAATGGAGGTGAGTTAATTAAAGTTAAAGATATTTGAGCAAAAGCTTATAACATGTCTCATCCTTGGCCTTGGACAAAGTTAACTTACAAAGCTCTCAAAGAGACAAGACAATGCTTGCCTTGAGAGCCTATTACATCTGCAAATTCCTTTCTTCCCTGTCTTCAATGCTAGCCACATGGTGTAGTTCACTGCTGCTAAACCACAGCAAGAGATATGGCTTAACTTGATATTTTGTTTGTTTTATTTTTAGTTTGGGATTGTTTGCTTTAGGGTTTGGGGGCTTTGGGTTCCATTGATTTGAGGGTTTGATATTTATTTTCTCGTTCTTTTGTTCTGGTCATCATTTTGATATTTGGCTGCGGGTTTATACACTGTGTATACTGATCCAGCTCAATTTCAGGCCTTTTTAAACCCTATTGATTAAAATGGCTGTATTTTTATGAATTAAAAAAATAACAAACTCTCCCATTCAAAGCACTTGGCTCTAGTGAAGCAGAGAGAAATCTCTAGATTTGGAAGGAGAAGTTGCTCAGAGGTATCCCCTGGGTCAAAAAAGAGACTCCAGGAAAGGGCACCTCAGAAACTGGTTAAGATGGGGCAAGCTGGTAAGCCCTTAGGCCATGCAAGTTCCGAGTGACATCATCAGTAGTCACTTCCCTGGACATTCTCTTGTATCGAGGAGAACCCTAGAATCTTCTGTGATGTCACTAGTGTTGTGGTAACCAGAGCTGCCTGTTGGGTATTCCTTTAGATCCTCATGGGTTCCCAAGCAGGCATGCTGTCCATACTCCTCAGGGTATTTCGTAGAGAGAATAGAATACAGGCAGAGACAAGATCAAGGCAGAAAGAGGCTGGCCCTCCATCCTGTTGGGAGAGGGCAAGAAACAACTGGTCATGGAGATGGCACAGTGAGTCCTGGGCAAGGATTGGGGAGCTACCTGGAGAATGTGGGCTTCAGCTGGTCCTTCCAGGAATAGGGATTATGATATGGATCCTTCAGATTCCTCAATGGTAGAACCAGAGTCAAGAATGTCTGATGATTAGTTTTACAGACAGCCTGGTATTGATGAGCCTGCAGTTGTTTTGCTGAGAGATTTTAATTTCCCCCTGAGTGGCAAATTATGCAAAGAGAAAGCTCTGTGAGAATAACAAAGTGTTGTTCTCAGGATAGAGTGTTGATGTACTTCATCCTGATATAGTTTCCTCTAGGTTACATGAGCATGTGATGCCAAGAACAGAGAGGGATATTCCCCTGCTCATGAATCAAGGACTCAGACACTTTGGTATTGAACACACTTGATATGGACTGATTCAAAGTCTAGGGTTCCTGTAGTAGTGTAGGAGCTCTCATCACACATTTAAAGAAGCCTAGAAAGGTGGTTGCTAGTGGGAGATGTTAGGTGCTGGTGTTTATGGGCAATCTTTTTTTTGCTAAGATGTACAGATTATGCTATCAGATATGAGCTGATTATGCCCTCCATATATTCTTGCCTGGGCAGCTTATGCATTGTAGGGTAGGAGGACTACAATAGGAAGTTATACATATGTTTAGTGATGGTGGTTCTGGATAGAGACCTAGCTTTGGAGCCCAGATTCAAGATAACTATGATGCTGTTTCAGGGATTCTTGGTGTCTCTAGATTTTCCTCATGGTTTCTCTATGCCTACCCTATTACCTCTAGAAGTTGACTAGTGTTTCTACCTACAGGGTCTGTTCGGGAGGCATCACCGCAACCCTCCACCATCAATGAGCAGGAAAAGAGACACCAGAGGTTGGAGAAGCTCAAAAGAGATATCCAGAACATAAAAAATGCCAGAGATGAACTTCAGGGAATCCTGGCCAATTACACTAACAAGGATCTGAACAACAGGTAGTCATTATGCCCAGTTCTTTGCTGACTATCTTGGGCCATCCCTGTCAAGCCCAGATTCCCTCATACCACAGGAGGCTACAACTCCATGCTGTCCGAATATCCAAGTTCATTTATATGTTTGGACTTTTGACACAAGCACAGATAGTGAGATGGGGTCACAGGCACTTTTGATTCCTCTAAAAGTAAATCAGAGCCTGTGGCATGAATCACAGTCTGTGGATGTAGCTAGTAATGTGTGAGCTCTCATCCTGCCATTTAAGACGCTTGCACAGGTGTTGGTTTGTGGGACTTGCTAGGGTCACTGTGTTTATAGCCAATACTTTTTATATTTGACATGGAGGCAAGTAGGGTCCAATTGGTCCTGTCACCAGCTGGAGGGGCCTGGTCCCACAAACTGCCTCTCAGTATGACTGCATTGGCTGCAGTTGATCAATGCCACTGCTTTTCTCAATATTTGTTCATTATACTCTCAGATAAAGCCACATCATTGTATTTGCTTGGCATTCTGATTGAGGGTAAGGGTGCGTGTGTGTGTGTGAGAGAGAAAGATAGACAGAGAGAGAGACAGAATGAGACAGAGAGAGAGAAGGAGAGAGAGGGGGAATGGGATAGAAGGAAAGAGACAGAGAAGGAGTGAGAGAGCAAAAGAGAGGGAGAGTAGGAGAAAAAGAGAGACAGAAGGAGAGAGAGAGACAGAGACAGAGAGAGAGAGATACTGTATGCATGTCTGCTTGTGTGTGTGTGTTTATGTTTGTGGACATGTGTGTTCCTGTATGTGGGTTCCTCTGTGTGTGTGTTCCTGTGTGTGCCACTTAAGATCTAGAGAGTCAGTGTAACATGATATATCCTTAGAGGTTCATTTTGAGAGACACAGGACTTGACCTCTGTGCTCACCGTGAATGCACATTGGAATCACCTGGTGTGTGTTATAAAGGTTTTTCCCTTTAGATATAATTATGTCCTTTGGTCATTTATGTAGCAATAGAACCAATTATTGACAATTCCTTGTCTAAAACAAGGAGGAGAGTCACACAGATTTAACATGGATCCAGGCCTGTGACACAGATTCCTGAAAAGTTCTGGGAGAGCTAGTCTATTCTTTCAAACCCCTTCAGGGAGCTGAAGCAGGTCAGCTCCCTGACTTTATTTCCCTGCGTTTACTGGACCCAGCTGAAGAGTAATAATTTTAAAAAGCACCAAGTGGAACGGGTAACAAGGAGCTAGGTTGAGTGGCATATATGGGTTGTGGCAGTACATAATTCAGCTTGAATTGAAATGATCCTTGTATCCTTACCTCATTGGATTATTTGTTTCTTGGGCCATGTCCTCCCACAGGATCAACTTTGAGACATTCATGCTTGAGATGCAACATGACCAGGTGATAACTGACCTGAAGAGAATGCCCCGGGACATCAGTGAGGCCTTGAACAAGTGCAAGGAGTTGACTAAAGAAAATCAATTATATTGGTGAGTGACTAACAGGGTCATCAACCAAGAACTAGGCACAGGACCTGTCTGCCCGTCCTTGTCTTTGAACTAATGTGAGGAATCAGGTTCTATACTGTTTATCTCTAAACAGGAAGCCTGCCTCCTTCAAACAAGGCACTAAGATTTTAGCATCCTGGTCTCATTTTGATCAAGTGTGAAGAGACTGGGAGCCCCTCAAGACACTGTCCTTTCCAACTAAGTATCCTGGAGATACAAAAGTTCCCACCATGATGGAGATGTCAATCAATCTTGAGCCTCTTCGGCTCTTAAAATAGATTCATAGATGAGGTTTCCATGAGAAGCATAGAAAGACTGTGGGCTGCTTGGGTCTCTTCTCTCCTAGAGAACTTTTGCCCTATATCAACAGGTTTTTTTTTTTAATACCATGGACATATAAGCACACAAGGACCCCATGCTCTCTTCTGAGAGATACGTGAGTCCTATTGTTGTCAGGGTTTTCAGAAGTCCCTTGGGTATTGTAGAAATTGCCTGCCCTCTGGGTTTGATCTCCCCCTATGTGATGCTCCATGTCCAATCTGGATACTTGTGTGGGGCTGTCTGGGGATCAGGGCCCATGATGGGGGAAGAGTCATTAGAGGAGTGGGAGGAAGATGGATGCTGCCTGGAGTCCCCATGTTTTGTTTGTGGTTCAGCTTCAGGAACTGTCAACTCCTGATTGAATCTAAACACATCCACCACAAAGTCAGGATGTTGTGGAAGGAGAACAGACAGCTGCTAAGGGAGCAGACTGCATTGGAAGAAGGCAACATAGAAATAAAAATACTATGTAAAGAAGGCAGCCAGAAGATCAAAGACCAATATTCCAAGCAGCAGCAGGTAGGCTGAATGAAGCTCAGGGGCAAGATTCCCTAATGTCGAAGCATAAACATAGTCAAGCTTATGTAAACATCCTGCACCTTATCTAGGCTCTCCTATGTCTCATCCAGTTTTAGACTTCCGTGATCATTTCCAAGATTTCTGTGGAGATATCCTCTTTTGAAGAAATTGGATTTCTGCCATGCCCTCCCCTACCACTCCCAGTTGGCCACCTCTAGCTTGCCACTCTTAGCAGAGCAGATCTTCTACCCCTGACAGCAACCCCTTCCAGCTCTATGGTATGGAGAGTTTCCTCAGGTTTCCACTTCCTGAGTTATCTAGGAACCAGGTCCTCTTTTCTACTCTATGGCAACTCACTCAGAGGGGCTTTGTCCAGTCCCCTCTGACAGAAGGGCAAGCTCCAATTTTATTGTTTGATAATTGCACTCTTTAGTAAGAAACAGAAAATTATACAATATCCATATTTTAAAAATAGCAATTAGGCAACTTTGCCTTTCTCGAAATCAATTAACCCCCTGGAAATTCATGGTGTGTCTTTTACTGGCTTCACCAAGAGGATTCAGGCAAGCCTACACTGCATCCCTCTCCTGACACTGTTTTGCTTAGTATCTCAAGGGCATGGCTTTGCTTAAGTACAGATTTCCCCCTCATAGGCTTTTAGAGTGCTGCATTTCAGAACATCATTGCAAGTCAATTCACTAGCCTCCTTTAGACTGACATTAGAGATGATGTGTATATCACATGAACTGCAATGTTTTGAAAAGTTCCTGGATAATAAGTGTGGCTATCTGTTTTGAATGATGCTAACAGAGTCTTTAAGAAGCAGACAAGGTAGGTTTAGAGAGCAGAATACATTTCAAATTTGAGTTTGCTGGAAGATGTTCTTGGAACCCTCTTTTTTAGGACTTTGAATCTTGTGTCGACCAGCTTGTCTGTACAGAACTTATACCATACTTGTAGGATCAGCAAGTATCTGAATGGAAAAAAATCCTGACAAGGAAATAAGTACAGGCCAGTGCAGTACAGGCTGGGTTAATCTAAGAGCCTTTTACACATTAGGTACCACTAGTTCCTCAAGTGGCAGGAAATATCCTGTAATATAGCAGTGTTTTCATTGGTGTGTGTGTGTGTGTGTGTGTCTGTGTGTGTGTGCGTATGAGTGGTAGTCTGTGCTTTTGCCCAGGTGTGTTTGAGCATGTGTGTTTTGAATTTGTGTAATAGCAGGTGCTTTTTGTAAGTTCTTGTTTATACAAGTGTTTATTCATGTATTCTTTTGTATTAGTGTGTGCATGTGTGTGTGTGTGAAGGGATGCACTTGTGTGTCTCTGTACATACAGGTATATAATTGTATCTATATATTAATGTATTCACTTGTTCAGAAAACATATTAAATGGAAATAGAGGAAATCTTTAAGGAGAAAAGTACTTAGTTAGTCCATAATGCCATGGAAAAACATCAAATATAGCAGCCCATCATCATGCCTGTCCACCTAGCACAATAGACCTAAAGAAGACAAAAAGTGGTGTAAAGTCAGATTTTCATGAGATTTAGAGGGAAAAGAATTTAACTATACTAAAATCAGTTGTTGGAAAACAAAAGATGATGGTACCTAGAAGGAAAGTGGAGGCTGCTGTGTCAAACCCATGTGCCTGAGAGTGTGCCTTTGTGTTCCTGCTCTGCACTTGGTGAATAGTGACTGCCCACTGGAAGATCAGGGGACTTGTTGCATCTTCTCAGCATCCTAGTTTGTTTTCCTCCTTGCCTACTACCGTTTTCTTTCCAAATTTGCCTATGCTTCAGTCAGTTATCTTTGGCTTGGAGTTTGTCCAGGGTGTTATTATTTGAGAGATTGAGTTGCTTGGTGTTGAGATTGTACCAAGCCAAAGGTGCATACCTATGGTGAAGTGTAAGAACAGGGCTGCCTCAGATAGCCACTTAAGCTCATGATAGTCTACAAAACAAACTCTGGTCTGTCTGTAGCCCTCTGTAACTACTCTTATTCAAAATCATTCACTCTGTGTTAAAATCATCCTCAAAAAGGTTTGGAAGAAATGAGGACACTTACACATTCCTCGTGGTGTCAAATGGGGTAGCCCTGTGAGACACCATGTACAACTCTTCAGAACATTGTACTGCAGTGCACAGGGACCTGGTAATTCCAGAACAAGAAGTAGGACAGTGTCCACAGAGAAATTATGGCACATCATGTTCTTAGAGATATTCCTCATAGCAGCCCTGACCTAGAAACTATCCATATGTCCATCAGTCAAGCAGTGAAAATTACATTGTAGTCCAGCCCTTCCATGGAGTTTTGCCTAGCGGAATAACACATACAACCATTTGGCAGTGAGCTATCCAGACTCATTTTACTCAAAACATCTCTGGCAGAATCTCCTGACAGAGAAAGAACTTTCACTTTGTATTCTGGTTATGGATATTTACGAATTTCCTGGGCTCCTTGCTTGGGTCCAAACTCACACAGACTATGGTAAATGGAGGGCCTATTTGAAGATACTGCTCACTTTGGAGCCATTGAGGAACAGTGAGCAAGAGGTAGGAACAGGCTGGTCAACTTCTATCCAATGTGCCTTGGCTGGGAAAAAAGCCTACTGTGCATAGCCTTGGGAACTTCCTAAGCAGGCTAACAGGCCAATACCCCATATATCCATCTTCTGTTTATTAAAGAATGCACATTATTGATGAGCTGTCTATATGCTATGCCTACTATGTTCTTATCACATTCAAGTATATTTTTCTTGAATTTTTTAAGACAAAAAAGTTTTTATTAATTTTATGTATGTGAGTACACTGTCACTCTCTTCAGAAATACCAGAAGAGGTCATCACATCATAAGAAAGATGGTTGTAAGCCACCATGTCTTTGCTGGGAATTCAACTCTGGAACTCAAGAAGATCAGACAATGTTATTAAAGGCTGAGCTATATCTTGAGCCTTTTTTTGCTTTCAGTTAAATGTTTTTTATCCTCTGGCTTTGTACTATCCTGGGAGATCTCTGTTATCATTAACTTGGCAAGTAAACATGTTTCTTCAATGAACTACACTTGTATGTGTGAATAGATTTGCTTGTGTTTATTCAGGAATGTAGGAATGTGTGTGTCTAGGTCTCTCTGTCTCTCTGTCTCTGTCTCTCTTTCTCAATCTCAGTCTCAGTCTCTGTCTCTCTCTGTCTCTCTGTCTCTCTGTCTCTCTCTTTCTCTCCGTGTGTGTGTGTGTGTGTGTGTGTGTGTGTGTGTGTGTGTGTGTGTGTCATGTCTTAGCTGAAAAGACGCAGTGTCTTTTAGCTGTCTCTGAGATGAGGTACTAGGACAGTACCTAAGGAGCCATAAGCATAACAGGTATTTTTTTTTTCCTTCATGAGTATCCCCTTTAGAGTTCAATGCTTACCCTTGGGAATGTTTGCATGAAGCACACTCTTATACTCTTGCTGATTATAGTATCCATTCAGTGTGCATGGATTTCCTGTGAGATGATTTCTTTGGGGATTCCCAGATAGGAATAGGGGATCACAAGTAGAGCCAAGGAAGGATTCTGCACTCCAGAAATAATAAGAGCCTTCAATTAAAATGTTGTTAGGCTCCCTACAAGGCCTCTGTATAATGTAAGATTCAGACACTGCTATACAATTAGCTTTCAATATAAATTATTTAGACTATTGGAGAAATGTGGTATTTTACTTTAACTCCAGCACAGTGTATAGTTCACAGTTCAGTGTCAAGCAATTTTTTTTTTTTTTACATTTGAGAAAAACATCCAGACCCAGGTGCTCTCTGCCCCTTCTCCTATGGGGATACAGGAATGATCTCTGATGAAAGGTCATACTGGATTGTCCTGCTGAGTAAAGCTGGTGTTTGCTGGATCACTTATATGGCAAGATCTCACTAGGCCTTTGTCTCTTCCTCCCCTAGGTCTGAACTATTCTGCAGAAGCTCAAACATGGCACAGATCAAAACAAGATCTCCCTCAGAAACAACTGTTCACCAGGAGCACTGGGTGTGCAAAGCAAATTAATCACCATTGCATCTAATCCTTTTAACCATGGCAATCTTGGCTGCATTTTCTTCCATTCTTGTTTGCTATAGGTTATGAGGCCTTTATTTTGTCTAGCCTTTGGTTCAGCAAGACTGCCAGTTTGGAAGGCTTCAGAGAAGTGCTGAGGGACATCAAGATCTACTGGGCATCCAGGAGGACTCTGAGAATGCCAATTATGGCTAGTCCTGTTGGGTCATCAAGAATTATTTCATGGTGATCAATCAAGTGAATTTGAAAAACTTTGAGGTATCATCTGGAACATGACTCATGCTTAGCTTTGGAAGAACCAGTCCATCAGCAGAACACCCGCCCCAATGAGGCATGCCTATATTCATCTTGAACAGGCTGTTACAATCAGTGACTTCCTTTGCACTATTTTAACAAGGCTAGCAACAGGCTGTAGGTCTGTGCTGACCATCTGCAACAATAGAATGCTTCTAAGTTTAATTATTGTGTTTGGTTTTTGTTAGAGTTTTGATTTCTTTGGGTATTTGATTTTCCTGTGTTTTCATTTGAAGTTTAATTATATATTCATTACCTTTTTGGTAATGTAATTAATTTGCTGTTTTGCTAAGTCTAGATACTGTTTACACTGCTTCTCCACTTTAAAATGTTATTTCTAATATTAATGTATTATTATGGTTAAAATCATCATTTCTATTTTTTTCTAATAAGGACATTCTGTATTTATGTGTGGTTCAGAGTCCTGTAACAGAAGTGCAGGCAGGAATGGGGCTCTTCAAGTATCATGTTGCTAGGTTTCTTTTCTTTCTTTTTTTTTTTTTAAGATGTTTTCTTTATTTCTTTATTTACATTTCAAATACTGTCCCAAAAGTTCCCTATACCCCCCTCACCCTGCTCCCCTACACACCCACTCCCACTTCTTGGCCCTAGCATTCCCCTGTACTGGGGCATATAAAGTTTGCAAGAACAAGGGGCCTCTCTTTCCAATGATGGCCGTGTAGGCCATCTTCTACTACAGATGCAGCTATAGACAAGAGCTCTGGGGGTACTGGTTAGTTCATATTTTTGTTCCACGTATAAGGTTGCAGACCCCTTTAGCTCCTTGTATACTTTCTCTAGCTTCTCCTTTGAGGGACTTGTGTTCCATCCTATAGATGACTGTGAAGTGCCCAGCCAGCCAGAGCTACACAGAAAATTGTGCTTTTTATGTGGATAGCATGTCAAACTCTGTGGACCCAATGTCAGGATGATAAAAGTATCCATGCTCTATCTTTATATTCATAAATTTAGCTACAGTTATAATGTACTATTCTGTGGATGATCATGTTGAGCAAACAAATGAGAAATACAATACTATTTCTCTAATACATCCCAGGAAATAAAAATGTTCACTTTGAGTAATTAAAATCTTCTATATTTAAATAAAGTGGTTTGGATAATAATGACACTCAAAGGCTCATATAATTGAATGTTTGATACCTACATCATAGCACTAGAAAAGACTAGTAGATATGGCCTTACTGCAGGAGTTGTGACACTGAAGGTTGGCATTGAGGTTTTAAAAGTTCATACCAGTCCCAGTCTCTATCTCTGTCACTGTCTCTCTGTCTCTGTTTCTCTCACTGTGTTTCTCTCAGTGTCTATGTCGCAATTTACTCTGTTTGTGTCTCTGTCTCTGTCTGACTTTCTGTCTCTACGTTTCTCTTTCCTCTGCCTACCCCATGAGGGTCAGATGCAAGTTCATCTACTCCTCTAATGCCATGCTTGCCCAGCTGCATGCCTGAATGCCTGCTGCCATGTTCCCCAACTTGACCATCCTGGATCACCCTTTGATGTTCTTAGCCAGCCCCAGTTGAATATTATCTTTATAAGTTATCCTGGTTAAGGTGTGTCCTAGCAATAAAACAGTGAATAGAAAAGCAAAAGAAACTCTTAATCAATTGAAAGCTCAGCTACAAGATGGGAGAGTATCCTCACCAAGTGTACATGTGACAGAGAGTTCATTTCTAGACAATTGGATGGTGTTAAAAACTAAACAACAGGAGACCTGCCTGTGAAACATTTAAAGATTTGATATTTTAAACATTTCAAAATAGTCTATGGCTGTAAATGGTAGTGCACACCTGCAATCCCAGCAGTAAGAAGGCAGAGGCAAGAAGAACTGCATATGGGCCTCTGGACAGCCTGGTCTATGTACTAGATTCTGGGACAGCAGGGATATGTAGAGAGTCTCAGTCTCAAACACACTCCATTCTATTGTTCTGTGGAAGTGAACAGAATCTTCAAAAGAAGAGAAAGAAATGGATCATAGATATGTTTTTAAATGTTTAATATCCTTAGTCATTATAAAAATGCAAATGAAAATAGTTTTAACATTGTATCTTACTGCAGTCAGAATGGCTATTATCAATAGACTAAGGAACTACAACTGTTGACATGGGTGTGCAGTAAGAGAAAATGTATTCACATGTACAGTCATAATGGAAATCCAGAGAAATGTTGTGAAAAACACTTCTAGAAATAGATCTTCCATATGAACCTGTACTCTTTGTGGTGGTTTGAATGAGAAGAACCCTTATAGGCACATAGATTTGAATACTTGGCCAACAGGGTGTAGCACTATTTGATGGTATTCAGAGCTGTGGCCTTGTTGTGGGGTGGGCTTTAAAGTCTCAAAAGCCAGCTCAGGGCCAGTCTTCCTGCTTCCTGCACATCCAGATACAGAACTCTCAGCTGCTTCTCCAGCACCATGTCTGCCTGTGCATGATTCTGTCAAGACAAAAGTGTACTAAACCACGGAAATGTTAAGCAGGCCCCCATTTAAATGCTCTCATTAAAAGGGCCTATCATGGTTCTTTAAAGTAAAAAAAAAAAAAAGGGCCTATCATGGTTCTGGTTTCTCTTTCTAGCAACAAAACACTGACTCAGACACTATAATGGGGCACATAGCCAAAGGCATTGTCCTAAGACAGAGACCGGGGTGTGTGCATGTTTCTTGCTGCTTTATTCACAATAGTCAGGATATCAAAACAACCCAGATGTAGTATAACTGATGAACGGATAATGAATATAGGGTTCATATACACAATGGTAATGATCTGTGACAATGTAAATGAAATTCTGGTTACTAGATGGAGACATAAATAATCTTTCTGAGTGATATAACCTAGACTAAAAAAGAGAAATACCAAATGATGTGTCATATATGGATGGTAACGTTGAATGTCTAGAGATGTGTATTTAAATTGGAATATCCATAGAAGGTAATACACTAGCGTTGGGTTATAGGAGGATATTTAAGAAAATGATAGAACAAATATTTTCTGAAGGAGATAAATGAAAACAGTAGGACAGAGTAAGATAAATGTCTTGGGAGATTGCAAAGGAGTGTGGTGGTTTGAATATGCTTGACTCTGGGAGTGGTACTTTTAGGAGTTGTTGACTTGTTGGAGTAAGTGTGGCCTTGTTGGAAACAGGGTGCCAGTGTGGAGGGTGGGCTTTGAAACCCTCCTCCTAACCACCAATAAGACAGTCTTCTGAGTGCCTTCAGAATAAGATATAGAGCTCTTAGCTTCTCCAATATGAGGGTTGCCTAGATTCTGCCATGCTTCCTGCCTTGATGTTAATGGACTGAACCTCTGAACCTGTAAGTCAGTCCCAATGAAAAGTGGCCTTGGTCCTGGTGTCTCATCACATCAATAAAACCCAGACTAAGACCTGGGACAGTAGACCACCATGTCAGGAATTTGGTAAAGATGAGTGGGTTGGAAGTCCCAGATCCAGAGTAAATAGCAAAAGAGTCAACTGCTTCCTACCAGGCCTGTTTCATGGGACCAAAATATTTACATAGGAACATGTCCTGTAGTCATTTAGAACAGAATAGTGTTCTCTCTGCTAATGAGGTACCTAGAAGATGATGGGTTCAGTCAATAAGCTTCCCTTCCTGGATATTCCTTCCTCAGAAGGTATTTCATTTCTAGTCTAACCTCAAGACGTGTTATGCTTTCATTTCCATGAAAAACAATCAATAAACAGTTTAGAACCAAGGACTGTCTCTCTCATCATACCAACTGTGGGGTACATGGTAAAAAAGCCTTTGCCTACAGAGCCTTGGCATCTAAGTCTCCAACAGAAGGCCCCTCAATACTCCTGGACTAGCAAACTCTGGGCTAACCCAGAATTCCCCATTCCCTTATTTCAGGGCTGGTCCTCAGCCTGCTGGCCTCCTCCATTCTCAGCTCTTCTATGACTTCTAGCAGAGCCTGAATGTCCAAGATTCTGAGAACCCCTTGCCCTGGTCTCCTTGCAGGCCAGCTGGCCAGCAGGCTCAAACCTGCTGTGAATTTCCTGCAAGGCAGCACTGTCTGGGTGTCCAGGGTTTCTGGAGTCACTGTCCCGAGACTCCTTAACATAGGGTCATGGAATTTATAACCTACATTCACACTCTTGCCTGTTCTTTCCATTGTCAAGTGGACTCCAAGGAGTCAGGGAACCCCAGCTTCCACCTCCTGTGCCCAGGGCTACATTCTTCCACCCCCTAAGTAGTGTAGTTGCATTTCCATCCAGTTCAATACCAGACAGTGGGCTTAGGATAAATACAATCTACCTTGTCATCATTTAGTCTGCCAAGTGGCTTTTCCAAACCTGTACTGCAGGACAAAAAGTAAAAGCACACTAAGACAAGGAGGTAGTATGGAGGTGGGGTAACTGACTGAAGACTTTTGAAAGGCCATATGGAAACATACAATTGAAGAAGCTTTATAATATACAAACCCATATAAAGGAGGTTTAAATGAAATTACCCTGTTATGCTCTGACAATTCCTCCCCTAAACACAATATACTACCCAATGAAAGCCCAGGGCCATGTTTGGGTTGTCTTGCTTGGGGTTGCTCATCATTGAGTCTCACATACACTCCCCAATCATTAAAGACTACTGCCATTGCTCTTGCTTCCTCTCCAGGATCAATGGTTTGACCACATTGCTGAAGAAGATGGTAACTGCCACAGCCATCAATTCAGGCACATATGTCATTATTTTTTGTGTATTGAGAACATATCAATTACTCTTTAGCAGTTACATAGAGATATTGCCCCATTGCTTCCCACCACATTTCTATAGTAGAGGTAATCCCTTGGTAGCCGAGATTGCAAATCCCAGTCCACCATCACTCTCCCAACGTCTGTCCCAAGATCTGGCAACTGCTATTCTAATTTCAGCTTCTCTAAATGGGCTGAGCTCTGGACAGGGAGTCCAGGGCCTCATGATGACCATGCAGCAAACACTACATTACAATACACTACATTTCAACACAACATACCACAAGACACTGCAACACACCACACTACAGTATACTACACTAGAGAACCCCAGTCCTCCTGTATTTCTGAGATCAACTTTGGCTGTTCACTGTGGGAACATGTCTTCTTTATATATCTGCATTGGATATAGGAAAATATGTTTTATCCAAGATCACTTTCGTGCTTGTCTAGCAAGATGGTTGGCAATGTTAAGGATTTTCAATTGGTGTGCAACTATATCCTTTGTGAAGATTCAATACAAGAACACAATGCACAACTATCAAATCATTTATCATTTCATTGGGAGCTTTGAACTCCCATTTTCATTTTGACCTATTGTATTCTTGTTGGTTGTTATAGTGGTAGAAGTAGTTCTGGACTCTTTAATTTTCTTCTAATAGGTATAATGACCATTATCATATGACCCTGAAAATACGGATCTCATTAGATACCTATAAAGTTGCTAAATACTCTATTGCAAAAAAAAAAATTATGGATTATGGAGAATCCAGGGGTGGGGTTTTAAAATATTTTCATCAAAATAGTCAGAATATAAAAGCTCTAAATTAGTTTCTGGTTTATTTTAAAGGATCAGCTTACTGAGCTGAGTGGTGTAGGCCTCTCATCCTGGTGTTTGGTATGCTGGGGCAAGAGTTCATGGCCAGAATGGGCAACATGGCAAGATTCAACCTCATTAAACTGAAAAAGACATAGTGCCTGACTATGGTAGAAGAAGGACCACAATCAGCCTTAAATACATACTTAGTAATATATAATTTTTTTAAAGAAGTACTTGCTATAACCATAAACTTGCAGTCCCTGAGGGTAAGCTTTAATTGTAAATTGGACACAACCTAGATTTAATCTGGGAGGACAGTCTAAACAAAGGAATGTTTCTATGGGTGGCCCATGGTAACATCTTTGGGGTTCGTTCTCTTAGTCAAATTAATTGATGTCCAAAAACTACAGCACACTCTCAGTGGCAATATTTACTATGCAGGGAGGGGGCACTGAAATGCATAAAGGTGGAGAATTGAACTGAACATAAGCAAGCACTCAAGTGAGCTAGTGAGCCTGTATGTGCTCATTTCTCTCTGCATTGCAATGTCAGTGTGATGTGACCAGTATTCTCAAGCACCAGTTGTTATGACTTCCTGCAATGATGGACAGTCACATGAAATTATAAGCTAAACAAACTGTTTCTTTCCTAAGATGCTTTTCCCTTGGATATTTTATCACAACAAGAGAAATAAAACTAGAACCTTTGATGAGACTTTTCATTTGTTGACCCTGTCAAATTTTTCATTGGGAGACTTGGAACTCTTTTACTTTATTTCTCCATCAAATATAATAAGTTTCTTGGAACTGAAATTTCCCTTCTACAATGTAAAGTATTAGAATGAATTTTTTCATTCTAATTGTAGTTTCACATCTATTATCTAACAATTTCCATGTCCTTCCTCCTACTCAGGTCTCTGCAAGAACAGGCTCATCTACTCTGCAATCACACCATGCATCATACTTCCTTGCTCTACTCCCCACCCTACCTATGCACAAATCACACCATAAGTATAGCTCATTTCTTTTGGACCAATTTGATTCTAAGAAGATATAGAGTGAGGGGAGTATAGGGAGGACAGTAAAATACATTTCAAGAAAAGAAGACCCAGAAAGATGGCCCAGATAGTAAACACAGTCTGGAAGGAATAAGACAGAGAAAAATCAAACAGGACCCTTAATGTCATTATCTGGTCTGGACATACCACACATGTGTGTATCCCTCAAAGTCAGCAAGTTCACATGTACTGTATATATCACACAAACACATGTACACACACACACTCACACACATAAATACAGAAACACACACACACACAGAGACAGAGAGAGAGAGAGAGAGAGAGAGAGAGAGAGAGAGAATTTGGGAAATTCAGGAGGAGCTGTGTATGTATTGCAAGTGTTGATTGTTTTCCGTAAAAAACAGCACACTCATAACAAATCACTGGGTCAGAGGGGAACTGGTCCTAGTACATTGTAACATAATTCTGCCTGTGAACAAATCTCATATATAGTAAACTAAAGTGCTTTGTCAAAGGCTACTGGCCCATACAAAAATAATGCAAATCTGCAGTGTACAAATGGAGAAGAGGTCTCTGTTACACTTTGTGGTCGATATATTTCTTCACATAACAAAAATTTTCATTAATTCCCAACAAAGATTTGGAGTCTATTTAATATTGGAAGGAAAATCTTAGGGAAAATATGTACCCAATAACTAGTTGAGCTGTCAAAATAAACCATAGAATGTTAAGTGGACTAATGTGAAAATGTAAAAAAGGTTATTAAAATGAAAACCAAAGTAATGGGTTACAATGAAGGCTTTAAAAACTTCCACATGGCTTTGGCATCTTAAAATATTTTTGCTGTTTTATTATTTAGTTTAAAAGACATGAAAGTAGATGAAATACATGCAGATTATTTGAAATCCCTGACTAGCAAATACAGAGTTTGCCAGCAGAAATCAGAGGTGTTAGAAGACAAGTGAAAGAGCTTCTCCTTGTGACATGTGCATAACATGATAGGAGGGACCCCCAGTTCTCTACCTTATACTGGATAGCACCCCAGAGGCCTGTGGGGCATTCCCAAACAAGGCACTGGTATCTTGGAGGGAAGATACACTGGACTTTCCATTGGTCAGAGAGCACCCCAGCTTTAGGTTTTCCAGATACGTTACATGGACAGGATTATGATTCTGAAGAACCTTGATTGCATCTCCTACTTTGAAGCACTCTCTCCCTTCCTATATTCACAGAGTCTCCCCAGTCTTCCAATATTTCAGTGACTGTCAAAACATAAACATATGTTCTTTGCTTCTGTCCTTGTGTCTGCTCAAATAATCCCAGGCGTCTGCCTAATTTTCCTTTAACTCCAGGCTCTTCATAAATTTCCCTCACAGCAGCACAGCAAGGCTCATCCTCTGGCTCCATCCTTCCTCCTGACACAATACATTGGTGTGAGTACCTACTGCTACTCACCAATAGCACCTCATCCTCCTGCTCGCTGGGGAACCACAGACAGACCTGCCCAATTCTAGAATACCTTGTGTCTGTATCTGCTTGGGCTTGAAATCCATCCTAGTGCTGGGCTCATGCAGCCTCTGCTCTGGCCACCACATTGGGGATCAGGCTGCCACCACACTGCCAAAGGGTGGGGTCAAAGAAAGTCATGTTCATAGCAGCCTTATTCATAATAGCCAGGAGCTGGAAAGAACCCAGATGTCCCTCAACAGAGGAATGGATACAAAAAATTAGGTAATTTACACAATGAAGTACGACTCAGCTATTAAAAACAATGAATTTATGAAATTCCTAGGCAATTGGATGGATCTGGAGGGTATCATCCTGAGTGAGGTAACCCAATCACAAAAGAACTCACATAACATGTACTCACTGATAAGTGGATATTAGCCCAGAAACCTAGACTACCCACGATTCAATTTA
The DNA here is from genome assembly GCA_902729485.2 of Mus minutoides. NCBI lineage: Eukaryota > Metazoa > Chordata > Mammalia > Rodentia > Muridae > Mus > Mus minutoides. The sequence goes on from LR749746.1 coordinate 209,710, forward strand.
CTAAACACATGAAACTCAAGAAGAATGAAGATTATAATGTGGACACTTCGCCCCTTCCTAGAACTAAGAACAAAGCACACATTGAAGGAGTTACAGAGATCAAGTGTGGAGCTTAATCAAAAGGATGACCAACCTGTGACTGCTGTAGCTGGGGATCCATCACATACTCAGCCACCAAACATAGACACTATTACATGCGACAGCAAGATAGTGGTTAAAGGGCCATGATATAGCTGTCTTGTGGGAGGCCATACCAGTGCCTGGAAAACACAGAAGTGGATGCTCAAAGTCAGCTATTAGATGGAACACAGAGTAACCAAGGAAGGAGCTAGAGAAAGTACCCCAGGAGCAGAAGGGGTCTTCAACCCTATAGGTGGAAGAATAACATCAACTAACTAGTACCCACAGAGCTCATGTCTCTTGCTGCATATATAGAAGAAGATGGCCTAGTTGGCCATCATTGGGAAAAGAGGCCCCTTGGTCAAGCAAACTTTATATGCCCCAGTAAAGGGGAACAACAGGGCCAATATGTGGGAGTGGGTGTGTAGGGGAGCAGGGCAGGGTATGGGGGAGGGTTTAAGGGACTTTTAGGATAACATATATTTAATAAATTAATAAAAAAAAGAACTTCAAGTCTCTGAAGAAAGAAATTGAAGAAGATCTCAGAAGATGGAAGGATCTCCCATGCTCATGGATTGGCAGGATTAATATAGTAAAAATGGCTATCCTGCTAAAAGCAATCTACAGATTTAATGCAATCTTCATCAAAATTCCAACTCAATTATTCACTGAAATAGAGAGGGCAATTTGCAAATTCATCTGGAATAATAAAATACCTAGGATAGCAAAAACTATCCTCAACAGTAAAAGAACCTCTGGTGGAATCACAATGCCTGACCTCAAGCTGTACTACAGAGCAATTGTGATTAAAAACTGCATGGTACTGGTATAACAACAGACAGGTAACCAATGGAATAGAATTTAAGACCCAGAAATGAAGCTACACACCTTTGGTCATCTTATCTTTGACAAGGGAGCTAAAACTATCCAGTGGAAAAAAGACAGCATTTTCAACGAATGATGCTGGCATAACTGGCAGTCAACATGTAGAAGAATGGGAATTGATCCATTCATATGTCTTTGTACAAAGCTCAAGTCTAAGTGGTTTAAGGATCTCCACATAAAACCAGAGACACTGAAATTCATAGGGGAGAAAGTGGGGGAAATCTTTGAAGATATGGGCACAGGGGTAAAATTCCTCAACAGAACACCAATGGCCTGTGCTGTAAGATCACAAATCTACAAATGGCATGTTATAAAATTGCAAAGCTTCTGTAAAGAAAAAAGATATTGTCAATAAGACAAAAAGGCCACCAACGGATTGGAAAAGAAGTTTTATCAATCCTAAATCTGATAGGAGGATAATATCCAATATTTACAAAGAGCTCAAGAAGCTGGACTCCAGAAATTCAAATAACCCCATTTAAAAATGGGGTCCAGAGCTAAACAAGGAATTCTCAACTGAAGAATGCCAAAGGGCTGAGAAGCACCTTAAAAAATGTTCGAAATCCTTACAACCACTCTGGAAATCAGCCTGGCAGTTTCTCAGAAAACTGGACATAATACTACCAAAAGATCCAGCATATACTCAGAAGATATTCCAACTGGTAACAAGGACACATGCTCCACTATGTTCATAGCAGCCTTATTTATAATAGCCAGAAGCTGGAAAGAACCCAGATGTCCCTCAACAGACGAATGGATACAGAAAATGTGGTACATTTTCACAATGGAGTACTACTCAGCTATTAAAAACAATGAATTTATGAAATTCTTGAGCAAATGGATGTATCTGGAGGATATAATCCTTAGTGATTATATCCTCTATAGGGCAGAATACAGGGTCCTCAATGTAGGAGCTAGAGAGAGTACACAAGAGCTGTAGGGGTCTGCAACACTATAGATGGAACAACAATATGAACTAATCAGAACCCCCAGAGCTCATGTCTCTAGCTGCATATGTATTAGAAGATGGCTTAGTTGGCCATTATTGGGAAAGACAGGCAATGGGTCTAACAATATTTATATGCCCCAGTACAGGGGAATGCCAGGGCCAAGTAGTAGGAGTGGGTGGGTAGGGGAGCAGGGTAGGGGGAGGGTATAGGGGACTTATGGGATAATACTTGAAATGTAAATGAAGAAATTATCTAATACTAAGTATATAAATTAATAAAAATGAAACAAAGAACCTAAAGAATTGTAAGCTATTAACTTTGTCAAATACATGATCCTGTTATTGGGATTGGATATTGAAATCAATTCCAGGTTGTGCTTATCTAAAAATCCAGATTTAGCAAAGATAACAGAATCAATGTACTACACACATACGACACTGGAAACATACTGTATATATATATATATATATATATATATATATATATATATATATATATATATATATATATATATTGGCAAGCTGGTTCACATGGATATATAGTTACAAACATGCTTATATAGATATATATATATATGTGTTTACTTTCATGTTAATGTGTATGAAGAAATATTAATCAAGTATCCCAGTATCATGCACCTCATCAAAATTCTCCTTGGATTTTCATCCAGTGACTTTCTCAATAAACCTTAACTATGATAATGGGAAAAAAAAACAAAGAGGAAGCCAATGCTGTCTGTTCCAGTTATCAGACACACAACTTGGCCCACTGTGCCATCTCATGAGCTGAATCTCAACATGATGGAAATAACAAGGGAGAAGTAGGACGGTGGTGGTAGACCAGGGTGGGACTTAGCCAACAAACCTGGCCTCTATGTTACCCACAGTTGAGTATTTCAATCCATTAATGCATTCATAAACCAGTGGCAAACACTTAAAAGTGAATAAAAACATAGATAGTCCAGCCACCCTTCCCAAATCTTACCATGTGACCTCAGATTCTTCTTCCCAGTCCTTCCCTCACTCATTACAACTTCCAGAGCCTGGGTTTGGAAGCCCACCCATGTGAGGAACATCCACGAAGCTGGCATGGCACTCTTAGAACCAAAGTATGATATGGGGCACAAAAGCTGCTCAAAAACAGCTAGCTGCAGACATGAGACAAAATGGGGCTCCAAGGATCTGGGTAGTCGTAGTGAAAGAACACATAGGACCTAAACACCAGCCTATCATTCTCAGATGGGATGGTGGGGCTTTTGGTGGTCAAGGTCAGGAGTCCAGGCACCCCGGAGTCCCAAAAGATAGTTCTGTGACCTGGTGGGAAAGAATTGGGTTTGGAAAAGGGTCCAAAGAGGCCAACTTACCTGGATTCTAATGACTGGCCATCTACTAGTCCTAAGATTCCAGTGTCCCTGGAGACCAGGCTTCTTCCTGAAGTTCTACTTCTGCCCTGGGCCTTCACAAAGCACTCTTTCTCTTGCCTGCCTCATGGATGGTTTCAGGGATCAATGCAGATACTCAGAGCCTAGGTCAAGAGGACAGGCGACCAGGCCGGAAGTGACATTCCTGGCCGATTCTAATCCATCCACTAGCTCTCCTCCCCTTCCCAGTTGGCCACTGCTAGCTTTCTGCTCTAGGCATAGTAGTTTCTGAACCCATGACAGCAACCCCTTTCAACTCTATGGTATGGAGAAGTGCCTCAGGATGTCACTTCCAGAATTATCTAGGAACCAGCTCCTCCAATCTTCTCTATGGCAACTATCTCAGAGGGTCGGGGGGGGGGGGAGGGCATCCACTCCTAGGACAGAAGGTCAGTCTCCAGTTTTAGTGTTTTGTAATTAAAGTCTTTAATAATAAATAAAAAGTTAATGTAAGTATTTTAAAAATAAAAATTAGACTCCTTTGCCTTTCTTGCACTAAGATAACACCCTGGACACTAATTGAGTGTCTTACTGGCTTCACCAAGTGGATTCATGGAATCCTACAGTGCATCCCTCTGCTGACATTCTTTTTCTTAGTGTACCATGGACATGACTTTGCTTCTATACAGATTCCCCCTCATAGTTTTGCAGAGTGCTGCATTTCAGAAAAAACGAAGGCATGTTAATTCACAAACCTCCTTTTGGCTGACATTAGGGAAGTGTGTGTGTGTGTGTGTGTGTGTGTCTGTTTTAACTGGGTATTTTCTTTATTTACAGTTCAAATATTATCCCACTTCCAGGTTTCCCCTCAGAAAAACACCCTCCCTCAATTCCCTTCCCCCCTCCCCCTGCTTACCAACCCAAGAAGTTCTGGTTCCTGCCCCTGACATTATATCACATGAACTGTCCTGTGTTGAATTGCAGCCCCTAGAAAATATCTGTGGCTAACTGTTTTTATTGGTGCTACCAGAGTCTTATGAGAAGTAGCCAAGTTTGGTTTTGAGAGCAGAATTTATTTCAACTTGAAGCTTGCTAGAGGATGTTCTTGGTACAATCTTTCTTAGAACCTTGCATCTTGTGTGGACACATTTGTCTGTGCACAGATTATGCTATACTTATAAAATCAGCAAGTATCTGCATGGAAAAGGTTCCTGACAAGGAAATCAGTACAGGCCAGGGCAGCCCAGGTTGTTAGTCTAAGAGTCTATTACACAGCTCAGGTTCTCAAGTGACAGGAAATGTGCTGTAATATAGCACTGTTTTCATTGGTGTGTGTGTGTGTGTGTGTGTGTGTGTGTGTGTGTGTGTGTGTGCATGCATGTGCATGCTTTTGCCCAGGTGTAAATGAGCATTTTTAGGTTTCATTGAGTAATGGTAGGTGCTTGTTGTAGGTGCTAGTATATAGTAGTGTGCATTTGTGTATTCTTTTCTTTTATGTGTGTGTGTGCATTTATATGTAAAGGCACATATTTGTGTGTCCCTGTACATATATGTATATATTTGTTTACATAAATTCACATATTCACTTGGTCAGCAAACATCTTAAATGATATAATTGAGTACAATTTAAAAGAGAATAGGACTCTGGAAGTTCATTTTGCATTAAGGAAACAGCACTTCATCATGCCTCTCCACCTAACTCACTAGAACAAATGGAGACAAAATGGTGTAAAGGGTGAAGGGTTTGTTGAGGGAAAAGTGCTTATCTGTATTGAAATCATGTGTAAGAAAAGAAGGGAAGGTGGAATCTGGAGTTAGCGATGAGCCTGCTGTGTTAAAAATATTTGGCTGAGAGTCAAAAAGGCTGACTAAGGCTTTGGGTTCATTCTCTTCTCTTGGGGAATACTGACTGCCCCTGGAAGATCACAGGGCTTGTTGCATTCTCTGAGCATCCTAGTTTGTTTCTCTCCTGCTACCGTTTTCTTTCCAACTTTGCCTTGCTTCACTCAGTTTTCCTTGGTTTGGAGTTTAACCAGGGTGTTATCATTTGAAAGATTGAGTTATTTGGTGTTTGTACCAAGCCAAAGGCCCATAACTACAGTGAAGTGCAAAAACAGGGCTGCCTCAGGCAGCCCCTTAGGCTCATGATAGTCTAAAACCAAATATTTTGTGTTCTGTCTATAGCCCCCTGTAACTGCTGCTATTCAAACTCATTCTCTGTGTTAAAATTATTTTCAAGGAGGGTTGGGAGCCATGAAAACTCTCAGAAGTTGCTGGTGGTATAAAATGGGGTAGCCCTATGAGACACCATGTACAACTCTTCAGAATGTTGAAGTTTAGTGCCCAGGGTCCTGACAATTCCAGAACAAGAAGTAGGTATCCACAGAGAAATTAGGGCACATCATGGTTGTAGGTATTCCCCATAGCAGCTCCAAACTAGAAGCTACCCAAATGTCCATCAGTCAAGGAGTGGAAATTAGAGTATAGTCCAGCCCTTCCATGGAGTAATGTCTAGTGTAATAATGAATACACCGATTTGGCTGTAAACTAGTTAGACATTTTTCCCCACAAATTATCCTTGATAGAATATCCTTACAAGGAAAAAAGTTCACTTTGCATCCAGGTTATGGAGATTTACTAGTTGCCTGGGCTCCTAGCTTGGGTCCAAACTCACACAGGCTATGGTAACTGAATGGCCAATATGAATATACTGCTGACTTTGGAGACACTGAGGAACAGTGAACAAGAGGCAGGAACAGGCTGGTCACCTCCATTCAGTGTGCCTTTTCTGGGAGCCAAGACTACTGTGCATTGTGTTGGGAACTTGCTAATCAGGCTTGGCTAAGGAGCCGAGATGCCATATTTCCATCTTTTGTTTATTAGGGGAAAGCACTTTATTGACTGAGCTGTCTATAGGCTATGCTTACTCTCCCACTCAAGGTTATTTTCTTTTTCTTCATTAAAAAAAAATATTTCTTTTACATATGTGAGTACACTGTTGCTCTCTTCAGCCACACCAGGAGTGCGCATTGGATCCTAATAAAGTTGGTTGTAAGCCACGATGTTTTTACTGGGAATTAAACTCAGGACTTTCATAAGACTAGTTAGGACTCCTAAAGCATGAGATAACTCTCCACCCATTTTTTTTCAATTAAATTTTTTAATTTTATCTTACAGCTTGGTATTATCCTCACTGATCTATTATCATTTCATTAGATTGTAAAATAAACACATTTCTGTAATGACCTGCAACTGTTAGT
>LR749746.1:1029718-1072394 GCA_902729485.2 Mus minutoides
AGAAAATCTAAATAATAAGCCATTGGGTGAAACATGGAAGTAGGAGGCCATAGGCCACGAAGGTCAGTCCTTGGCCTTCTGTCAGATCTATTTCCAGTTTTCTGAGAACCTCCAGATTGATTTCCAGAATTGTCATAACACTTTGCAGTCCCACCAGAAATGAAGGAGTGTTCCTCTTTCTCCACATTTTCACCAACATGTGCTTTCACATAAGTTTTTGATCTTATCCATTCTTTCCTAGAAAGTATACCACCTTACACCAATCTCAGGGTCGCTTTGGTTTTCATTTTCCTGAAGTCTAAGGACTTTGCACATTTCTTTAAGTGCTTCTCAACCATTGAAGATGCCTTATTGTGAATTTTTTTAATAGTTCTATACCTCATTTTCAGATTGGGTTCTTTGCTTTTTTTGGTGTTTAACTACTTGAGTTCTTTAGATATTTTGGATCTTAGCCCTCTACTGGACGTGAGATTAGTGAAGATTTTTCCCAATGTGTAGGTTGCTACTGTGTTCTATTGGCTACACCCTTTGCCTTACATAAGCTTTTCAGTTTCATGAGATCACATTTAACAATTTTTGATGTTAGAGCCTAAGCCATTGGAGTTCTGTTTAAGAAATTTATCCCAATTCTCATGAGTTTGAGGCTCTTTCCTACCCTCTCTTCAATTAGAACCAGTGAATCTGGTTTTATATTGAGTTTTATTCATGGTACAAATATAGATCTACTTTTAATTTTCTACATAACAGTATGACCAGCACAATTTATTGAAAATGCTTTCCTTTTATTTATTTTTTTTTATAAAGATTTATTTTATTTATTATATGTAAGTACACTGTAGCTGTCTTCAGGCATTCCAGAAGAGGGCGCCAGATCTCATTAAGGATGGTTGTGAGCCACCATGTGGTTGCTGGGATTTGAACTTATCACCTTTGGAAGAGCAGTCGGGTGCTCTTACCCGCTGAGCCATCTCACCAGCCCCGCTTTCCTTTTATTATTGTATATTTTTGGCATCTTTGTTAAAGATCAAGTGTCCATCCATGTGGTTTAATTTCTGGGTCTTCAATTCTTTTTTTTTTTTTAAATTTTAATCTTACATTTCAAAACTTATCCTCTTTCCTGGTTTCCAGTCCAGAATCCATTTATCTCATGCCCCCTTTACCTGCTTCTTTGAAACTGTTCCCCACTCATGCACCCACTAATGTCTCCCAGTGCTTGTACTCCCCTACACTGAGTCTTGGAGCATTCATAGAAACAAGGGCCTCTCTTCCCATTGATGTCTGACAAGGCCATCCTCTTCTACATATGTGGCTAGAGCCATGGGTTGCTCCTTGTGTACTCTTTGATTGATGGTTTAGTCCCTGGGAGCTCTGGGTATTTGATTGGTTGATGTTGTTTCTCCTATGTTTGCAAAAGCCTTTAGCTCCTTCAGTCCTTTCTCTAACTCCTCCATTGGGGACTCTATGCTCAGTCCAAAGGGTGGCTGCAAGCATCTGCCTCTGTATTTGTCAGTCTCAGCCAGAGCCTCTAAGGACAAAGCTATAGCAGCCTCCTGTCATCAAGCACTTCTTGTCATCTTCAATAGTTTCTGGATTTGGTGTCTGTATGACGGATGGATCCCCAGTTAGGGAAGCCTCAGGATGGCCTTTGCTTCAGTCTCTGTTCCACACCTTGTCTCCACATTTCCTTCTGTGATTAGTTTGTTCACCCTTCTAAGAAGATTTTTTTTCCAAATGAATTTGCAAATTGCTTTTCTAACACTAAGAATAATTGATTTGGAATTTTAATGGGGAGTGCATTCAATCTGTAGATGCAAGATGGCCATTTTTACTATATCAGTCCTGCAATTCCATGATAAGGGGAGATTTTTCCATCTTCTGAGATCTTCTTCGATTTCTTTCTTCAGAGACTTGAAGTTCTTGTCATACAAATCTTTCACTTGCTTAGAGTCATGCTCAAGTTATTTTCTAGGTTTTGTGACTATTGAGAAGGATGTGGTTTCCCTAATTTCTTTCTAAGCCTGTTTATGTTTTGAGTAGAAGAAGGATACTGATTTGTTTGAGTTAGTTTCATATCCAGCCACTTTGCTGAAGTTGTATAGCAGGTTTAACAGTTCTCTGGTGGTTGGTGATTCTGACCATTGATGGTTCAATTACAGGAAGCTGCTATTCCCTGTTGTTGGAAAGCTGGAAGAAGCTGAGGAGAGGGGCAACCCTGTAGGAGGACCAGAAGACTCAATAAACCTGGACCCTGGAGATCTCTCAGACACTGCAACATCAACCAGGCTGCATACAACAGCTGTTATGAGGCCCCCAAAACATATTCAGCAGATGATTGCCAAGTCTGGATTTAGTTAGAGAAAATGCACCTAACCCTCAAGAGATTGGAGGCCTCATGGAGTTTAAAGGCCTGGTGGGGGGGGGGAGGTAGAAGAGGTGGGAACATCTTGGGGACACAGCAGTGGGGTGTGGGAAGGAGGCATGGAATGTGGTATGGGGGTGGAATGGGAGAAGAATAAAATCTGGAGATTAAATTATATAAGGAAAAAATGAAGAAGAAGAAGAAGAAGAAGAAGAAGAAGAAGAAGAAGAAGAAGAAGAAGAAGAAGAAGAAGAAGAAGAAGAAGAAGAAGAAGAAGAAAAAGAAGAAGAAGAAGAAGAAGAAGAAGAAGAAGAAGAAGAAGAAGAAGAAGAAGAAGAAGAAGAAGAAGAAGAAAGAAGAAGAAGAGGAAAAGAGGAGGAGGAGGAAGAGGAGGAGGAGGAATTGTAGGAATTGTAGGAAGGAGAAGAGGAAGAAGAGAAAGAAAGAAAGAAAGAAAGAAAGAAAGAAAGAAAGAAAGAAAGAAAGAAAGAAAGAAAGAAAGAAAGAAAGAGAGAGAGAGAGAAAAAGTAAAAGAAGAAATTCTTCTCTGGTGTAATTTTTGTGGTCACTTAAGTATATGAACCTATCATCTGCAAATAGTGGTAATTTGACTTCTTCCTTTCCAATTTGTATCCAGTTGTCCTCCTTCTCTTGTCTAGTGGCTCTGGCTAGGACTCATATTGAATAGGTAGGGACTGAGAGGGCAGCCTTGTCTAGTCCCTGACTTTAGTGGGATTGCTTCCAGTTTCTCTCCCATTAGTTTGATGTTGGCTACAGGTTTGTTGTATATTGAATTTACTATGTGTAGGTATGGGCTGTGAATGCCTGATCTTCCCAAGTCTTTTATCATAAATAGATACTGAATTTTGTCAACTGTTTCTCAGCATATAATGAAATGATTATGTAGTGGTTTTTTTTTAAGACTGTTTATATAGTGTATTGTGCTGATGGATGTCTGTATATTGAACCTTCCTTATATTGCTGGGATGAAGTCCAGTAGATAAAGATGAATGATCTTTATGGTTTGTTTTTGGATTTGGTTCATGAGAAGTGAATTGCATAATTTTGCATTAATATTCATAAGTAAAATTCAGATTCTTTCTTTGTTGGGTCTTTGTGTGGCTTTGGTACTAGTGTAACTGGGGCTCAATAGAACACATTGGGTATTACTCGTCCTGTTTACATTTTGTGGAATAGTTTGAAGAGAATTGGTATTAGGTATTCTTTGAAGGTCTGATAGAATTCTGCACTAAACTAGACTGGTCCTGAGCTTTTGTGGGTTGGAAGATTTTACCTACCGCTTCTATTTCTTTATTAGATATGAGACTGTTTACTTGGTTTTTCTGACCTTGGTTTAATTTTGGTACCTGGTATCGGTCAACAAAATTGTCCACTTCATCCAGATTTTCCAGTTTTGTTGAGTATAATTTTGTAGTAGGATCTGATGATTTATTTTTTAATTTCCTCAGTCTCTGTTGTTATGTCTCCCTTTTCATTTCTGATATTGTTAATTTGGATACTGTCTCTGTGCCTTCAAGTTAATCTGGCTAAGTGTTTATCTATCCTGTTAATTTTCTCAAAGTACCAGCTCCTGATTTGGTTGATTCATTGTATAGTTCTTTCTGTTTCTTTGGGTGATTTCAGCCCTAGTTTGACAATTTCCTGCCATCTATTCCTCTTGGGTGTATTTGCTTCTTTTTGCTCTAGAGCTTTTAGAGGTTCTTTCAAGATGCTAGTGTATACTCTCTCCCATTTCTTTTAGGAAGTACTTGGAGCTATGAGTTTTCCACTTAGCACTATTTTCTTCCCAAAGTTTGGGTGTGTTGTAATTTCATTTTCCGTAAATTCTAAAAAAATACTTAATTTCTTTCTTTATTTCTTCTTTGGCCAAGTTATAATTGAGGAGAGCATTGTTCAGCTTCCATGTGTATGTAGGCTTTCTCTTGGTTTTGGTGTTATTGAAGATCAGGCTTAGTCTGTCGTGATTTGGTAGGATGTATCAGATTATTTCAATTTTCTAGTATGTGTCTGGGCTGTTTTTTGACTGATTATGGTCACATTTGTAGAAGGTACCATAAGGTGCTGAGAATAAGGTATATTCTTTTGAATATGGATGAAAGGTTTTATAGATATCTGTTAAATCCATTTAGTTCATAACATCTGTTAGTTTTACTCTGTCTCTGTTTAGTTTCTATATCCATGATCTGTCCATTGATGAGAGTGGGGTGGGGAAGTCTCCCGCTACTATTGTGTAAGGTACTTTTTGTGCTTTGAACTTTAATAAACTTTCTTTTATGACTGTGGGTTCCCTTGCATTTGGAGCATAGATGTTGAGAATTGAGAGTTTATCTTGGGAGACTTTTCCTTTGATGAGTATGAAGTGTCATTCCTTAACTTTTTGAAAACTTTAGGCAGAAAGTCGATTTTATTTGATATTAGAATGCCTATGTCAGCTTTATTCTTGGGAACATTTGTTTGGAAAGTTGTTTTTTTATCCTTAATTCTGAGGTAGTATCTGTCTTTGTCAGTGAGGTGCATTTCCTGTATGCAGCAAAATCCTGGATCCTGTTTACTTATCCACTCTTTTAGTCAATGTCATTTTATTTGGGAACTGAATCTATTGATAATTGTAAACCACTGTGGAAATCAGTTTGGTGGTTCCTCAGAAAATTGGACATACTACTACCTGAGGACCCAGCAATACCACTCCTGGGCATATTCCCAGAAGATGCTCCAACATGTACTAAGGACACATGGTCCATTATGTTCATAGTAGAATTATTTATAATAGCCAGTAGCTGGAAAGAACCCAGATGTCCCTCAACAGAGGCATGGATGCAGAAACTGTGATACATTTACACAATGAAGTACTATTCAGCTATTAAAAACAATGAATTAATGAAGTTCTTAGGCAAATGGATGGAACTAGACAATATCATCCTGAGTGACATAACTTAGTCACAAAAAATACACATGGTTTGCATTCACTTATAAGTGAATACTAGGCCAAAAGCTTGGAATAATTAAGATACAATACATAGACCACATGAAGCTCAAAAAGAAGAAAGACCAAAGTGTGGATATTTTAGTCCTTCTTAAAAGGGGGAACAAAATACCCATGGGAGGAGATACAGAGAAACAGTGTAGAGCAAAGACTTAATGAAAGGTCATTGACAGACTGCCCCACATGGTTATCCATTTTCTATACTGTCACTACACCCAGATGCTATTGTGGACACAAACAAGTGCTTGCTGACAGGAGCCTGGTATAGCTATCTCCTGAGAGACTCTGCCAGTGCCTGTCAAATACTCAGGTGGATGCTCTCTGCCAACCATTGGACTGAGCACAGCGTCCCAATGGAGAAGCTAGAGAGAGGACCCAATGAGCTGAAGGGGATTGCAGCCTCATAGGAAGAACAATATGAACCAACCAGTACCCTCAGTAATCCCAGGGACTAAACCACTGGCCAAAGAGCACACATGGAGGGAACCATTTCTCTAGCTGCATATTTAGCAGAGGATGGTCTTGTTTATCATCAATGGTTGGAGAAGCCCTTGGTCCTGTGAAGGCTCAATGCCCCAGTGTAGGGGAATGCCAGGACAAGGGAGCAGGAGTAGGTGGGTTAGTGAGCAGGGGGAAGGGGTGGAGATAGGGGGTTTTCAGAGGGGAAATCAGGATAAGGAATAACATTCAAAATGTAAATAAAGAAAGTATCTAATTAAAAAATACTTAAAATAATAAATAAATTGAACTTCTGAATTCCAGAGATAGTGAAACTTGAGAAGGTCTTGGCTAATCTTCCTAACCTGTGTGTCCTTATATAAATCAAGACAGGTTTCTTTTTGTACTGGGGAGTGTAGTTGAAGGAAACAATTTTAATTTTCATCTGGATGTAGAAATTCTCTAAGGATGAAGATGAATTCTGACCTTGTCTGTCAGGAATGTCACTGAACCATACATTGTTGTTCTATTTTCAGGCTGCAGAGCCCCACAGATTGCTGACCCTATTGGCTGTTTGCTCTTGGCTACAAACACTGCTCTCTCTTTTATATCTAGAGGTAAAAATAAGAGACAGTTTTATGCTATTTCCATATAGCAGGATAATAATAGTAAGAACTCCTTTATGTCCTGTGCTCTGAGCATTCATGGATACTTGTTTCAGTCAATAGTGCCAATCATGAGTCTTGTCAGACTATATATCCAGTGATAAAGTGGTCGGCTGACTTACACCATCATATCACTCTTTCACCTGGGAGCATGTCTTGCCAGGCTGACAATCATTGTATATCTCAGGGCTCAGAGTTGGGTAAGACTGTTGATTATTTTCTCCCATGTTAGCATATATGCCATATTCTAATAACATGAATTCTAACAGGAAGGGAATATAGATTACCACCAAATTGATTTCTCCATGTCCTAAGACTCAAGCATATAATGTCTTCAGTGAAATGACTTTACCATTAAGTTTTATGTGGCAAACAAACTTCATGGCAATATCCCAATCTGGTGGTTTGGGAAAAAATATTAAAACGTATATATTTTTGACTCAAAAGAAGGGTAACATATGCCTAGCACTGTACTTTTTAATTGACTTTGGTGTGTAGCATAGAACTTGTATTCTGTCATAGAATAACAACATTGAAGTACACACACACAGAAACACACACACACATATGATGTATTTTATATGTAATTTATATATATTACATATACATTATATTATTATATGTTTTATTATATAATTAATATTTTATTATATATAATATTTTATATGATTATATGATAATTGTAAATATATAAAATTTAAATTTAATACATGTAAATATATATAAATATTTTACCATATACATACACCTGAGTGCAGCCATCTACTATAGCATGGTTCTATTTTGAAGTGGAGGTATATAACATAGTCTGAGCATTCACAGGCTTCTTGGTTAGGTAAAACTGTTGATCATTTTTCCCAGCAGATTTCATAGTACATAGTCTGTAGGGTATTGATATTTCATTAACATGAATATTATTTAAAAACCGAATGCTAAGTAAAAGATACCATACTCGAAAGATTATATAGAGCATGACATTCAGTAGGGCCTGTGCATAGTTATGTTAAAATATTTATGTAAAAAAACAAAACCTCTCCAATCTCTGACTCAACTAGATATGATACACTAATCAGTGTAGTAAGAGAATTCCCAGATCTCAATTTCTTCAGGCATCTCTAGAAAATGCCTCACAGTAGATGCCTTATTTTCATCTCTCCAATTCTATATAATACCACCTACATCTGCTTTTCCCACCCCACATTTAAAAAGCTAACACACTCTTATAGTTCACTGATGTACATCTAGAGTATAACACTACTTCCCTTACAGCTATTTGTCATTTCTAACATGTATTAGTGTTGCTAAATCTTCTGTAGTCTAATATCCAATATATATAAAGAACTCAAGAATGTGGACACTAGACAATTAAATAACCCCATTAAAAATGGGGCACAGAGCTAAACAAAGAATTCTCAACTGAGAAATACCAAATGGCTGAGAAGCACCTAAAAAAATGTTCAACATCCTTAAACATGAGGGAAATGTAAATCAAAACAACCCTCACACCAGTCAGAATAGCTAAGATCTAAAATTCAGGTGACTGAAGATGCTGGCGTGGATGTGGAGAGAGAGGAATGCTCCTCCTTGTTGGTGGGATTGCAAGCTTGTTCAACCACTCTGGAAATCACTCTGGTGGTTCCTCAGAAAATTGGACATAGTACTTCCAGAGGATCCTGCAATACGTCTCCTGGGCATATATCAAGAAGATGTTCCAACTGGTAATAAGGACACATGCTCCACTATGTTCATAGCAGCCTTATTTATAATAGCCAGAAGCTGGAAAGAACCCAGATGTCCCTCAACAGAGGAATGAATAAAAAAATTATGGTACATTTACACAATGGAATATTACACAGCTATTAAAAACAATGAATTTATGAAATTACTAGGCAAATGGATGGATCTGGAGGGTATCATCCTGAGTGAGGTAACTCAATCTCAAAAGAACTCACATAACATGTACAAACTGATAAGTGGATATTAGCCCAGAAACCTAGATTACCCAAGATACTATTTTTTAAACACAGGAAACTCAAGAAGAATTAAAATCAAAGGGTGGACACTTCGCCCCTTCCTAGAATTAGGAACAAAGCACATATTGAAGGAATTACAGAGATCAAGTGTGGAGTTGAAACAAAAGGATGGACCAACCAGTGACTGCTGCAGCTGGGGATCCATCCCATAATCAGCCACCAAACACAGACACTATTGCATATGCCAGCAAGATATTGCTGAAAGGGCCCTGATATAGCTGTCTCGTGTGAGGCTATACCAGTGCCTAGCAAACACAGAAGTGGATCCTCATAGTCAGCTATTAGATAGAATACAGAGATCCCAAGGGAGGAGCTAAAGAATGTACCCAAAGAGGTGAAGGGGTCTACACCCTTGTAGGTGGAAAAACAATATGAAATAACTAATACCCCCAGAGTTCATGTCTCTAGCTACATATGTAGCAGAAGATGGCCTTATTGGCCATCATTGGGAAGAGAGGCCCCTTGGTCATGGAAACTTTATATGCCCCAGTACAGGGGAACACCAGGGATGTGGGAGTGGGTGGGTAGGAGACCAGGGTGGGGGATGAGGGAGGGTTTAGGGGACTTTCGGGATAACATTTGAAATGTAAAAGAAGAAAATATCTAATAAAAATTGGAAAAAATAATAAGATTTGGGACATAAACCAAATCTTTGCTCCAGGTTTTTTTTTCCTGCAATAACCAGCTGGGCTGCAATTCTCACATAAAATCTACCAGAACACCTGGCCAATATCACAATACTTTGGTCTTTAGTGGCGACATCTTAGCCAACATCACAATACTTTGGTCTTTAGTGGTGACATCTTACATTCTGTCCAGGTCACTCCTCACAGCATTGAAAGTGACTGGACAAGTGTTAACCTCTTCTGGATAGTTTCAGTAGTACTTCAGGGGGATCTATCACACTTTATATAGATGTGTTCTGTATTGAATAGTGTCTTATTCTAGAGTCTGGGTATTTAATGTGGATTTACATGGAGATCTAAAGGATCTCTTCTGGATACATCTAGCTTTGGAAGGGGATTGATAGACACCTTTTAATACTTTGAGTACCAAAAGTCACTCTATCCGACTCTCTGGCCCTTTGACTTCAGGTAAATTTGGGTGAGGTACTTAGCAAGAAGTCAAGAGCTTTCCTGTGTGACATCAGCAGTCCCTTCCCTAGATGTTGTATTGTAACCTGGAGAGCTCTGACATTGATTATGATGTTACTAATGTTGTGGTGACTTCAAATGTTCTTGTAGCATTCATTAACTACCTTTATGTTTCACTCATAGACATGCTGACAAAACTGAGCAGACTTCATGGGAGAGAGAGCAATGAACATACAGAGACCAGAAAGAGGAAGCAACAAGATAGCCTTTGATCTCAGTGGTAAAGAGCAAGAATTAATGGTCCTGGGGAAGTCACTGTGAATCCTGGATATAAAAGATGGAGCTTCCTAGAGAAGGTTCGATTGAGCTTGACTTCCAGTAATGGGGTTCAGGTGTTTGGAGCTTCTGGGAAGCAGTTTGTTTGGCAGAGAGCCAGGAATAGTCAAAACTGCAGCTCTGTGCAAGAGTTCCTTAATTACATTCTGACTGTCAGAAGAGGGACTCAGGAGGCAGACTCCTCCTCTTTGCTCCTAGGGCTACAGCACAAGCTGACTTTGATCTTAAGATAATCTCTGCATGTATTTGGTACTGGATGGCAATCTGTCTTATTCCATCTTCTAGATACTTTGGGTACTGAGGATCTAGCACTCTCTTCTGAATTCTTCTCATAATGCATGGAGGACTTTCATCCTTTTATGCCTGCTTTGAGTATAGGAAATAAATCTAACCCATTCTTCAAGTCACTGAAGATATTCCATGACAGAGGAATCAAGGATCATGTGAATTCAGGCTATGTCCTGGACAACCCTCATGCAGTGGCTGCCACATCCTGCCTCTTATACACTGAGACCTTCTGGTGCTTATTAAACTCATTATCCTGACACCAGGGCAACACAGGTTGGGTTTCCCTATTAAGGGATCAAGGGCTTCAAGACCTCCCTCATGGGCCTGGAGGGAAAGACTACACTTCTATAAATTTCCCAAGAAGTCTGTGCCATGCTCCACCTGACCCTATCACCACCTTTTTTATATCTTCAGAACACAGACTCTCAGTTATGGGTTCTTATTTTTACACAGCTACCCAGAGCAAAAAATCAGTATTTTCAGGGATGAGACTCAATATCAGGATGGCTATATAAAATCCTCATGGGATTTCAATGTGCCAACAAGGTGAACATATGGACAAAGAGCAGTGCTGATTAAAGTTGGGATCCCTGAGCATGGAGACAGCATCACCTTGCAACAGACCCCACTTTAGACTCTACATGCCCCGGACCCATGGAACCATGGGGACAGAAGTACACACACACACACACACACACACAATAGGTCCTCTATGAAGAGTCCCTGTCTGTAGGCTTTTGCTACACTGCATACTTAGTGTATTCCTTTAAGTTCCATGGATGTCTGATAGCAAAATCACGGAAAGAAAATACTCCTGGACATATACCAAGTGCTCAGACATTCACTACTTTCACCTTGCACACGGGCAATCACAGCTTGGTGGTGCTAAGCACTAGGGAATCCAGGACCTACTTGCATCACATCAGATACTAGCTTACATTGCCCTCCAAGCATAGAATGGCTGGCTACCATATGCCATCCAGAGCCAGTAGGACTGTAGTATGTGCTGAGGTCCATGACTATCCACAGTGGTTGGAAACAGCATCCTATCTTGAGAATAGCTGTCCTGATTTTAGGGCATCACTGGATTCCAAGTATTCATTCTCTCTTACTCAAACCATTATTTGGAACTCAGCATGGTATCTCCTGGCCCTAGGCCACTCAATCATACAATGTCACTTGTGTTTAGATAACCTAAAGAGACTACTGGAAGGTACTACATGGGAATGTGGTTTTTTTTTTTTCTGAACTTAATGTGCCTCTTGGAGATGCTGGCATGGCTACTGTGGGCTCTAGTGTGATGCTGTCTGGGAACTATGACCTTTCATGGTCTGCAATAGTACTTGTAGGTACAGGTGGCAGATGGAAGCTGGCTGAGGCTCAGAGATTTTTGGTCCTGGTTCAGCACCCTCCACAGCCATCTCCAGAAAGTAAGCAAGGTAAATATCTCCAGAAAGGTAAAAGTATTGAGATGGTAGAAGAGAAACCTGTAAGAGGAGCAGATATTGTGCAAGAGACCTGTGAGGAGGTGAGGCGACTGTGAGGAGTCCCATGAGAAGATCTGTGACCTCTTTGAAAAGTCGTATCAGGTAAGCAGAGACAGTAGACACAGGCTCTTTGCCTATTTAACCAAACACACATACACACACACACACACACACACACACACACACACACGATAATAACCTTATACCTCATCACAATTATAATGAACAAGAGCAGAAACACCTGGAGGAAAGACTGTAGTACCTGCTGAAGCAGAAGGAGTTGGCCATGGACCCTAAAGACTTGGAGTGAAGCTGCAGCATCACTTCAGTGACCTTCAAGTGAACTTGAGAGCTCAGACAGAGAGAAGGAGGTAAAACCAAGTGGGTTCCCTTTACCTGTGTTCTTTTTTAGTTTCTCACTATTTGCTTGGCTATCAGCCATCCATAATGTGGAAAATCTGCCAGGGATTACTGTGCTGAAGTCAGGATGCTCTCCAGACAGAGCCAACCCTAAAGCATCAGTTGATCTCTGCAAATCAGTATTGAAGTGAATCCCATATTATCCACAACTGTGGCTGAAGACAATGTACAATAGAGATGCTGACAGTTTCTCTCTTTTTGTTTTAGTCCTTTGCTCTTCCTAAAGACAAACAACTGGGGATTGTCCAATTACACACCTTGCTTGCTTTCCCTTTGTTACTCTATAACAAGGTGCTTGCTTGTGAATGGACGTGGGCTTTTTAGAATAATTTGTTCCTTTCCCTATACTACCTAATATTAGTTCTTGTAAATGTATTAGAAAACACACTGATTTTTCATAATCATTCACCAGAGGAAAACTGGAACATAATAACATTGTAATTTTATACTATTTAAAAGATTTTTCTGGGATATATAAACGATGGATGAAAGAATAAAAATGTTGTGGCTATTAGATGGAACACAGGGTTACCAAGGAAGGAGCTAGAGAAAGTACCCAAGGAGCTGAAGGGGTCTTCAACCCTATAGGTGGAAGAATAACATGAACTAACTAGTACCCCCTGAGCTCATGTCTCTAGCTGCATATATAGAAGAGGATGGCCTAATTGGCCATCATTGAGAAGAGAGGCCCCTTGGTCATGCAGACTTTATATGCCAGGGCCAAGATGTGGGAGTGGGTGGGTAGGGGAGCAGGGCTGGGAGGGGCGAGGGTATAGGGAACTTTCTGGATAACACTTGAAATGTAAATGAAGAAAATATCTAATAAAAGCTGGAAAAATGCTCTGGCGTGGTTGGAACATTGCTTCTCCCACCCATTCATCCATTATGTGTATATGTGTAAAGTTTATGTGAAAGGGGCTTGAAACATTGTTCCTACTATCAACCACTTGTGTGTACTTAAGTATATATGTGTGGAATACATGGAATCTACTTGTTGGAGCTTTGCTCTAACCATTCAATGTGCGAATATTTGTATGTCTGTCTTTAGGTCTATATATATATATATGTATGTAACGTGTATATGTATGTAGCAATCAGATTCTGCTTTTTGATTCATTCATTCAGTGTTGTATATGTGTCTGTCCTGTGTGAGTGTGTGTGTGTGTGTGTGTGTGTGTGTGTGTGTGTGTGTGTGGTGTATTAGTCTGTACATGTGAAATTTCTCTCTAACCTTCTCTTTCTTAGTGGTCCCAATGAGGTAAAAGAGTTCATAGGTTTTACACCTACCACAGAGTGCCATTCCCCAGTAAATTAGGCTTTGGTACCTCAGGAAAAAAGTCTGTTGAGTAACTTCTTTAATTGCCTGCTGCCTTTGGCAGCAGATCCTGTAGATATCTGAAGCTACCACAGTCAGCAGTTCTAAGCATTGACCCCCAATGGCTGCCTGCCTCAGTTTACCCACCACCTGTATTTGAAAATCAGAGTCATTGGAATTGACTGTTCGAGCAAAGGATTTACAGAGGACTGCTCAGTCACTTTTGATGACTTTGGAAAGAGGATGCAGCCCGTGAATTTGTTGGGTCTTGAATTAGCACACAGGCAAGAAAGAACTGGCTGAAAGAATCACATAGTGGCCAACATATTACAGGAATAGCTTGCTGTGGACTTCACTATCAACTATCAAGTGCTTTCTATATTATGCCAGAAGAGTGAGATAAATTATCAAAAAACATCCCTTGGGCCCATAGAGTATACTCTATGAATTACCACACAATGCCAAACCTTGTATAGACTAACAATTAATTGGCTGTGAAATTTAAGGTAACTCCCAGAAGCTCAAGAACTGAATTGAGTACTGTTAAATAATTTGAAATCATCTTAAAGGCATGTGCACAGGTGGCACCATTCCAAAAGTATCCAGAGGCAGCTTGGTGAATTATATTCAGGGCAAAGATGTTGCCTCCCAGCCCCAGAGAGTCTGATGAGATCAAGTTAAATATAAAGGAAATATATATGGAAATCACTTATGAATCATGTGACAGTACGACTGGATAACAGCTACAAACATGACCTTCAGGGCACATGGCCAGAACTTGCCACCACTGTTGTACCTATAGCTGATGAGGTCAGTACATAAGCCTCAGATTGCCAAAATACAAATATCAAAGACAAATTCAAATTCTCAGAACAATCAACGATTGATGAATCTTGGTGGAAAACAGGACATAAGGACTCCACAAATTATTTACTATTAAGCCCTGAATCCCAAAGGAGAAAATAATAATAGAAATTATGTGGTTAATGTCAACCACAGGGATGCTGCATATGGTATTGTTTGGGGGTGATGTGGTGTGCTACCAAAGTATGTAAAACAGAGGTTATGCTATCTTTGAAGATGTGTGCTCCTAAATTTTTGTTGCATGAGTTACTGTGGTCTCTTCTGTATACTGATCTCCATTGTGTGTGGCATGAAAAATTTATCTAGGATATGAAGTGTATCATCCACAATTAAGTTAAACCCAGTGTCAAAGACAGAACTTAGGATTCCTATTCCTCTCTTAATGAAGCCTTTGATAAATGATGACATATTAGAGTTTCACAGGGGTAATATGAAACCATGTAATAGTTAATCTTTCTGCAAAAGAGCATTTCAGAAAATTCTACTGCTGCAACTGTTTAACTGCAATTATTCATTTTCTCAAGTTTGTAAGGTTGGACAAGGACATTATAGACATAACTGTGTAGGGACAAATAGAGCTTCTATAATGCTTTAAAGATGAAAACCAGAGAAAATTCACTATTGGCAGCAAGTGTAAAAAGCTGATACTTGGGAATGAACAAACTTTAACAGCATTAGAGCCAAAGAGACAATACCATATCCAGGTCAGTGCTGTTGTGTGCAGTATATATCATGAAAAGGGGGAGGGGAGCTACAGGCTTCCAGGACAAAGCATCAAGAACACTTAGGCTGCTAGAAACTGTATTCTATATTATTATATTACATTTATTATGCTACAAAATTATTGCTGTACATAAGAAAGATGTTTGTCTCCATGGGAGTAGAGAGATTTAAGCAGAGGTAAGATGAGGTTGCAGGTACACAGGAGAAGTGTTTCCACACAGAGGTGAGTGGGATTCCCCTCTTGCTGAGGATGTACCAGGCAGGGCTTCAGAGAAGGCAGAAGCACATCCAGAGCTGCTCAGGGTTGAGGAGGAAAAAGTCCACGACTAAATTAATACTTGTCCTGAATTTCCACAAAGAGTATTTAAAGGAGGTGAGTTAAGTAAAGTTAAAGATTTTTGAGCAAAAGCTTATAACATGTCTCATCCTTGGCCTTGGAAAAAGTTATCTTACAAAGCTTTCAAAGAGACATGACAATGCTTGCCTTGATAGCCTATTACATCTGCAAATTCTTTTTTTTCCCTGTCTTCAATGCTGGCCACATGGTGTATGTAGCTCATTGCTGCAGCAAGAGAATATGGCTTAGCTTGATATTTTGTTTGTTTTATTTTTGGTTTGGGATTGTTTGCTTTAGGGTTTTAGGGCCTTTGGGTTCCATTGATTTGGGGTTTTGATATTTATTTTCTCTTTCTTTTCTTCTGGTCACTATTTTGATATTTGGCTGTGGGTTTATATACTGTGTATACTGATCCAGCTCAATTTCGAGCCCTTTTAAATACCCTATTGAGTAAAATAGCTGTATTTTTATGAATTAAAAAAAATCAAGTTCCAAGCCTTTTCTCTTAAGCCCAGTATTTTTAACCAGGTATGGTGTCACACTCCTTTAGCACCCAAATTCACAGGCAGAGATGGTTATATGTAAGCCCCAGCCACAATGGGCTACATCAGAAAATCCAACCCATCCAGTGATATACAGGGGTTTGTTTTGGGGGGCATGGACATCATGGCCTACTCTCTGGATAAGCACAGAGAAAATGTTCGTGAATGTATCTATACTGAGACCCTTATATCATATATTTAGATGACCCTAAAATATGTTATTATGCATTCACATGTTCTTAAAATTGTCATGTAGACTGAATTAATGTGCATCACAACACTATAAATCTAAAGCCTCTCAGTATGATATTTCATTCAATGTGTATACAATAAATCAGGAAGTCCAGTGTTATCTGCCTCTCATTTCCTTAAAATACAGCCTCAGTGATAATTGCAAAGCAGATATGTCTTCGCAGATAAAGACTTCCCAGCTTCCCAAATTGAAACTACCTAGACATGTTGGACATGGCTTCATTTTTAGGTAATATTAGTGTGACTACACATTTGGAGCATATTTGGCTTTTGGTTGGTTGGTTGCTTGGTTGGATTTGGAGTGTTGATATTTATTTCTTTTATTGCTATGAATGTTTTACCTGATGGATGTATGTGGAACACATGCATACAATTCCTCCAGAAGATAGAAGAGGGCATACTATTCAACTTAGAGCCAGAGTAAAGGAATTGTTAGGTGCTCTCTGGGTCCTCTGGATGATAGCCAAATGCTCTTAATGGAGGAGCCTTCTCTCCAGTCACTACCCTGCATTTGATCTTTGTCCTTCCAGATTGTGTGGTTTTTAATTGAATGAGAACATTCAAAACCAATCATAGAAGTTTCTGGATACCTATAGGTTTGGGTGCATGAAGATGGCATGCTAATTTCCCAGGAACACATGAGGTGTTCTTGTGGGTGAAAGACAATGCCCTAGAATCACTTATTTTCAAGCTTGGAGCAGATCTATCACCTCTCATCTAGGATAACCAAGCAGAGTAGGCGAGAAATGCCTGATTGGTGAAATGCAGAATTGAGATGTTCCTGCTGGGGATAGAGGTGGAGGAAGGAATAACTATTTAAGGCCAGCTAACATGTATTGGGATGAAGCTGCAAACTATCAGGAGCCTGAAGCAGAAGTCACATGGCTATGGTGGAGAGCATGTCTGTGCAATGCTAGGAAGGGAGAGTGATGGTTGATGTGGATATGTAACCACAGTAGATCTCAGGGTGTATTGAGGAAATATTTCTACTAGTGGATGTTTCATTCTTGTGATGATCTCCTGGATCAGACCTGATTTCTGAGACTAACAGTGAGTCAGAGACTTAACATATGAAGGAATTAATCCTCTGGCTCCCCAAACTGGTGCTGTTAAACCAAGGCTTTTAAGCAAAAGCCTGAGGATAGGGGAAGGGATTCAGTTGCTCTCTGTCTTTAGTCACCTTCTGATTCTGAGCTGACACTGCCACAGAAAGGGAAACCAGTAAACACACAGGAAGCCAAACACCATAGGGCTATAGTGGTCTTCTTGTCCATCTGTCCATGCTCTGGAAGAAGCATTGTCCCTACTTGTAGGTCCCAGAATAGTGCTTGGCTGTTTTGGTAAATGCTTTCTATTTGGTAGATTAACCTGGCTTCTACTGCTGCCATTTGTGCAGGAAGATAAGAGCTTGACATCAGCCTTTAAATGACTAAACAGCCCCAAGTATGCAGTGTGGACTGAGGCACTTCATTTTTTTTTTCAGATAGATATTCCTGGCCTTGAAAGCATTCTGTCTGTCACTATAAAGGGCCAACCTTGTGGCTGAAAAACTGACTATGGAATCTCAAATTGTCACTTGCCTTGTAGATATTGTAGCAGAAGAATGAAATTACAGGCCTGGAATGTAACTCAGGGAGCATGGATTTCTACTACGTTCAATGATAGCACTGGGAGGACATGGAAAAAGAAAAATTACCCAATCTCACCCCGATGTGTTGGAGACAATAAACTGTGAGGCTCCATGGAGGCGTTTAAAGTCTGCCACCCTCCTCATAGATCCCTCCACAGACTCCATTTATTGCCCTTAATTGGGTAGATATACTCAATTTGGTAAGTTTTCATACTTGGGGTATAAACCAGAATATAAATATACATAGCTTATAAATTCTGAATCTGTGGAGATTGGCTGATGAGATGCCTCATTGGGTAAAGTTAATGCCACCAAGCCTAGAGACCTGAATTCCATCCCTGTGACCCACATGATAGGTGAAAATAACTCCATAAAGTGTCCTCTGACTTTCATGTAGGTGGGGATGTCAGGTCTTAGCTCATGGCAGCTAAGGTTTCACACTCCTCACTTACACTGTGAACTCTCCATCTTTTGCATGCATTTAATTATATTACAGTATGCTCCATGTGAGAGATTTAGCACATTTGTTATTTTTCTTTTATTGTCCAGAATCTATAGAAAACAAGTAGGCAAGCATCAGTCCATCACCTGAAACACATGATTAGTGTTTATGGCCATAGGGAATTTGTAACTGACATGCAACCATCACTAGGCCAAACTGCCCTGAAAGCTTTTCTGTAAGTGCCTGGATAACTGTTGTAGATGTTGTTGATTCGTTTTGCTATAGTTTTGTTTTATTGTCTGCCTCTGATCGCCTAAAAGGGACAATACATTGTGATGAAAGTCACACTAATCCCTGAGTCCTGTTGAAGCCTCACTAGATCTCAGAGCCTGCTTTAGTAAGGATGACTTGCCTGGATGATGCACAGCTGGTCCAGGTTACCTGTACTGCCATATGCAAATATCATCCTCTGACAGGATAGCAGTTGGTGAAGATATTTTCCCATTCTTTGGGCTGCAGTTTTGCCCTTTTGATGTGTTCTGTGCCTAAGAGAAGCTTCTCAGGTTCATGAATTCCATTTATTAATCATTGCTATAAGTGTCAGAGCTGCTGGTGTTCAGTTCAGGAAATTGTCTCCTGTACCAATATGTTCAAGGTTGTTCCTCCATTTCTCTTCTATCAGATTTAGTATATCATGTTTTATGTTGATGTCTTTGATCCAATTGCACATTTGTTTTGTGCAGAGTAATAAATATGGGTCTATCTTCTTTCTTTGTCATACAGTCAATCAAGCCAGAGCAATCTGTTGAAGGTGTTTTCTTTTTCCCCAATTGCTCTGTTTTGCCTTTTTTGTCAAAAATCAAGTTGTCATCAAGGTAAGTGAATTTGATTCTGTGTCTTCAGTTCAATTCCATTGATAGACCTGTCTGTTTTTGTGCCAGTACCACAGGGTTTTGATTACTATTGCTCTGTAGGAAAGCTTAAAATCATGGATGATGAATCCTGTAGAAATTCCTCTATTGTTTGGGATTGTTGTAGATTTATTGGGTTATATATTTATTTATTTATTGGCTTTGAATATGAAGTTGTGTATTGACCAATACAGTCTGTAAAAAATTGTGTTGAAAATTTACTGGATGTTGTACTGGGTCTGTAGATTGCTTTTGGTAAGATGACAATTTTTACTGTTAATTCTATTGATTAATAGAATGAGCATAAGAGATCAATCCATCTTGTAATATCTTCTTCAATTTCTGTCTTGCAGGTGTTGAAATTCTTGATATATATGTCTTACACTTGCTTGGTTAGAGTTACAGCAAGATATCTGATATTTTGTGTGACTATTGTGAAGGGTGTTATTTCCTTAATTTCTTTCTCAGCCCATAAAGATGGTAGGCAACTTCGTGCTAACACATTTCATCAGTGACAATGGTGAGGAGCTGCATTACTGCTGGTCCAATGTCCTCATGCTGAGCACCACTCTGCAGGCTTGCTCCTGTCCCAGAAAACCTCATTGGTGCCACTGCCCACTCCATGGAACTTATCTAAGCTCTGGATTGAAATACTATGCTGGGAGCCACCACCAGGCCCCCTTTAAAGAATTTTTAATTACTCTAAAGTATAAGCGATTTACTGTTCTGATGTATAAACAGTGAATAACTTACCTTACTTGATACATCTGATCTATCTCAATGACTAAGCATTGCCCAATATATGTGAAATGTAGAATTCATGAAAAAACACTTTGACAATAACTTTTTGCTCAAAAGCATGAGGATGGAATTTAGGAAGCCCTCTGTACAGAACTGTCTGGACATGCTCAGTAGTTTGGAGCAGGTTCTGGGAGGCAATGACACAGTCTATCTAGATGTGATTATATGGGACCATCTTGATGCCCTTTCTATATATTTGCATTTTGTTTTACACTGTGTTACATACACTTGAATCCTGAATGAGAGAGAAATGTAAGAGAGCCAAGAGCAATACATATTGTTTGGAAAACATTTTCTGACTACAGGCTTTGTTAGGCTTTTGTTAGGTATACAGTCTGCTTGATGCAGTCAGTGTACATATGCTGCAGAATCCAAGGTGCTTACTGGAAACATCTAATCTCTATACTTGAAAGACATAACAGACTTTTGTTTGCTAAAGAGTATCTTTAATTCTAGGCTCAGGAAGTTGCATCTCTGTCTTTCAGGCCATCTATGGCTATAGACACTCTGCCTCATATCAGAAAATGAAAATGTGTATAATGAACTGGTGCGATGTCATAGCAGGTAAAGATGCTTGCAACCAAGCTGATGACTAGAGTTTGATCTCCAGCAACTGGAAGTCAAGAGACAATTGATTCACAAATTTTCTTTTAGGTGGAAACAAGTGTGTTGGCACACAAGGGCACAGATGAATTAAATAATTCACAAGTGTATAAACAATGTACAACATGATATAAATAGAGGTACATATCCAGACTTATAGACTGTTATTCCACAGAAACCGTTCCACTTGCCACTATGTGTCTGTCTAGAGAAGAGACCCCAGCCTTCATATGACTCTCCTGTCTATACCCATAGGTCCTCCATCCTATTCCTCTCTGAAATACTCAAAGGAGACTCACTTAAATTCAACTTGCCTTGTTAGCAGATAGGGTTGATAAAGAAGGCACATGACACAGGGATAACCTGATTCAGGGCCTTTGTAGTCAATGCATCCTTAAAGGCTTAGGATTTGCCCATCATAAAAACAGTCATCAAAGTTAGCTTTCACTCCAATTACACTGTGTCAAGGACATCATGTTGTTATCTCATGCTTACAGAAATCCTCTGAGGTTAACGAAACCCATACCCAACAGAAAGGACACTTTACATAAATAACTGTTGAAGTAGTAACCCAGACTCCTAAAAGTCCAGTGTAATTCCAATTTGAATACTTCCTGAAATATGGCATGTTTAGATGGCTAGACATTCATCTGGATGAAACTCACTGCCCACTTTTCAGAATGAGGAGCAGGATAATACCCTCTCCAATATTCTGTCCATCAGAATAGGTTGAGAGAATTCCTAAGGATTGTTCCTGCTAAGAAATTAACTTGCTTACATAACATGGCCCATATCATCCCACTACACTTTAAGGCAGGACTCCATTTTATACCACAGAATGCTAAGTGTTAAAGAAAGAGACTCCAGTTCATTCTGTCTCCCAGGTTATACAGGCTAGTCATTGCCACAGAGTCATATTGTCCAGTATTATCAGAGCTGAACCTTAGGAATACTCCCCAAAAGGCTAGCATGTTCTGGTTTCAAAACCCACATTGAAATGCGCACCTCCCAATGAAATAAAAAATGCTTTCCTACAAATAACTTGGTGGTTAATGCAAAACCCATGGCTTTTCAGGCACTGTCTATGCCAGGCCTCCATATTTTAAAGACACCAAGCAACCAGGACACATCTTACTGTTTTTGAAGCTGAAAGAATCACACTCAGTTCAATTTTTCATATAAGTGCCTACAAAGTTACTGTAGTTTCTAACACAGAAATCAATATTACATTTTGGATTTTAATGTGTACACAGAGCTGGCCCTGAAATTTGTTCTGATTCTGGTGAAATGAGCCATGAAAACAAACAGGTATACTTAAGAAACTCTTGATTCCTGGTTGACTGCTGCTTCCAATATCTGCCACCTGAAGCAGAGCTCCTTACATTTCAAGGACCCTGTTTGCTCAACTCATTGTTAATTCCACCTTCTGGGGCCCTAAAAAAGAGCAGTGACTTCAAGAATGGTGGAAATCTTAGTCCTTTCTTAGCCTCCCTTAATGGATTATCAGCCTAAACATGGTGAATTTAATAAAACAAAGTGAACATTTTCTAGTTTCATAAACCACATTGAAATGTGCTGTGAACTCTCAGCAGAGTACATTAGCACCAGGAGCACCTGAAAGCCACTCTCCCCAATGGCTTTACTGCTTCTACTCCATTTTTCTGTACTCTTGTCTCATCTGAAGGAAGAGCCTTGGTTACTCAGATTACGGATACTTGGCCCTTCCTGTCAGACCTGTGTATGGGAAACTGACTTCACTGATATGTGTCCTGCTGGGGGAGGATAAGAGTCCATGCTTACTGTTAAAGATACCTTCTATGGGTAGGTAGAAACTTTACTCAGTAGCCTGAAACTTCTTAAAGTGTACTGAAAAGCTCTTCCAGGTACTGGAACAACAATTTTTCCCAATTTTTATTAGATATTTTCTTCATTTCTTCATTTCAAATGCTATCCCAAAAGTCCCCTATACCCTACCCCATCCCCACCCTGCTCCCCTCTCCACCCACTCTCATATCTTGGCCATAGCATTCCCCTGTACTTGGGCATATAAAATTTGCATGACCAAGGGGCCTCTCTTCCCAATGATGGCCAACTAGGCCATCTTCTGCTACATATGCAGCTAGAGACAGGAGCTCCAGGGGTACTGGTTAGTTCATATTGTACTTCCACTTATAGGGTTGGAGACCCCTTCAGCTCCTTGTGTACATTCTCTAGCTCCTCCCTTAGGAACCTGTGGGTTTAGGTACCATAAGTTGCCCACACACACCTCTATCCAGGCGGGTGGGAAGGCCCCAGCAAAGGAAGTGAGTACAGGCCTATGCTGCACTTTGCAGGTCGCTTGGTAACTCCAAGCCTGAATCAGGGAAAAGCCAACAATACAGTGAGGAATGTGGTTCTTCGGGAGAGAAGATATCTTCCCAAGTGTTACAGCTCTTGGAACAAAAGAGGCAGACAAAGAAATACTTCTAGCATTACTTTAATTCCCTGCATGGCTCACCCTATATACCATTCTGGCAGTAATTTAGAGTTTGACAGCAAGTCCCCCTCAGTGGTTTGGGCTGAGAGTTTGGGGGAAACCTTATTTTCATGTGAGAGGGCTTGGTGCTGCTCCTAAGTGGCTGATAGCCACGGGTCTCCTGTGGGGGGTTGGGGGGCGGTAACTCCAGCAGGAGCCAGGATCCATGAGACATGAGAGAACTCAATCCTTCCCACTTAAGTGAATTATCACTACAGGGTGCCAGGGTTCAAGATCTAGCCTCAACTGGAAACCAGGCTGTCTGCACCTAGCCCATTGCCCTCAGGAACCCTATGTTCCATCTAATAGCTGACTGTTAGAATCCATTTCTGTGTTTGCCAGGTACTGGCATAGCCTCAAATGAGACAGCTATATCAGGGCCCTTTCAGCAATATCTTGCTGGCATATGCAATAGTGTCTGATTTGTTGGCTGATTATGGGATGGATCCCTGGCTGCAGGAGTCACTGGTTGGTCCATTCTTTTGTTTCAGCTCCACACTTGATCTCTGTAACTCCTTCAATGTGTGCTTTGTTCCTAATTCTAGGAAGGGGCGAAGTGTCCACACTTTGGTCTTCATTCTTCTTGAGTTTCATGTGTTTAGCAAATTGTATCTTGGGTAATCTAAGTTTCTGGGCTAATATCCACTTATTAGTGAGTACAAGTTTTGTGAGTTCTTTTGTGATTGGGCTACCTCACTCAGAATGATACCCTCCAGATCCATTCATTTGCCTAGTAATTTCATGATTCATTGTTTTTAATAGCTGTGTAGTATTCCATTGTGTAAATGTACCACATTTTCTGTATCCATTCCTCTGTTGAGGGACACCTGGGTTCTTTCCAGCTTCTTGCTATTATAAATAAGGCTGCTATGAATATAGTGGAGCATGTGTCCTTGTTACCAGTTGGAACATCTTCTTGATATATGCCCAGGAGAGGTATTGCAGGATCTTCCAGTAGTACTATGTCCAATTTTCCGAGCAACCACCAGACTGATTTCCAGTATGGTTGTACAAGCTTCTAATCCCACCAACAATGGAGTAGTTTTCCTGTTTCTCCACATCCATACCAGCATCTGCTGTCACCTGAATTTTTGATCTTAGCCATTCTGACTGGTGTGTGTTGGAATCTCAGGGTTGCTTTGATTTGCATTTCCCTGATGATTAAGGATTTTGAAAGTTGTTTCAGGTGCTTCTCAGCCATCTGGTATTCCTCAGTTGAGAATTCTTTGTTTAGTTCTGTGCCCCATTTTTTAATGGGATTATTTTATTTTCTAGTCTGGACCAACAATTATACCATTCACTTTGAATTATGTCAAACTATAGCAGAGCACTCATAGACAAAAGTTGTCAATAACCAGTAAATGATTTATGAATACATGAAAACTTTCATGGTGCATGCAGACATCAGAGTTCTGCTCTCATGCAAGTAAAGAAGCATTCCTTAAGGCAAACATTTCAAAACTCTCAGTAGAGTTCAGGGAAGGGTGGATGGCCCTCCTCCTTACTTTGGGCATATTGTACCCAATACAGGGAGGGATTAATCCCTCTACTATTTGATTGGAATGCTTGCCTGTTGCTATCCAGGCTCAGATATCATCAGCTAGCCAAACTATGACTATTACTTTTTCATTAGCCATATTCTACAGTTCTCCAAAAAAGCTATTCATCCGACTACCTTAGAGACAGAGTGGACTTCTGACAAACCACACTATCTTCCCAGAAACCTTTGGGCCTTGTTGTGGTGATATTCAATAGCAGATGGGGGTAGCCAAAGGCAGCACAATCAATTTGGAAAGGCTTTACATGATTTTTCCACTCTTACACCTGAGAGGTTATGCCACAGACCCTCTCAAGTCCCTGGTCTGCATGGGTCGAGTTCTCTGGAGACAAGTGGGCAAAGGATTAGGCGAATGTGACAAACAGATCACAGGAGAAGATCTGAGTGTAATTGTGAATTGAGCATCAAACTTTTTATACAGCAGGGCAATGAGAAACCAGGCGAGGTTCATCCACATAGCCACAATGATACAATACAAAGGAATGAATAAATCAAAAGAACTTACAGGAACCAGGTATAATTACAGTAATTAGTAAGGCAACTCTGTTTTGGATTAGCCACTGACAAACAAAAGATTTCATACCCTAGTCACAATTTGTGCCTTTTCTCTGAGCCTTGTGAGAACTAGCCATCAGGGGGTTCTGCAATAGTGGGCCTTCTCATGAATAATGTATTACCACAAGCCCCTGTTTGCAAGATCCAGGTGGGTTCTAAAGAAGGAGTTTTCCAGCTCTTTTTTAATCTGGGAAGTAATCAGTTTTCTACCTGGCTATAATGAGGATTTCCTCTCACCGGGAAATCTATTTGTTCCAGAAAACTATTGTCCCTAGCAAACATTCTGCAGACCAGCTCTGAGCTGCTTTTGGCTTCTCCCTATATAATGCTAATTAGCTTCTCTGTCTCTAGATACTGAATTCCCACAGAAAATCAAGAATTCTCTAGGACTGTTGGAATGCTGGGTGTCTTAGCTTATGTCAGGATTCATTCTATGCTTAATGTAAAAATTCCCAAGGAATGAGTGCGTGGATCTATGTGCCAGACTAAATTCAGAGATAAAACTAGTTGTGAGAATGTCTTTCCAGGAGAATGAGTTCCTTTTGAAACTCCTGCCTCATGAGCGCTTATAGGTTTTTGAGCCTGCCAAGTGCTGCACTGGGATGTCCATAACAAGGATAGGTTGCATTTTGCCATGCACTCACCACACCCAGGGCAAGAAGGCAGAAGACACTGAAGTCATTGCTAAACAGAGCCCCTCATGAAATTATGGATTCATTAAAATTGAGGTTTCAATGGACCTGAGGCTATTCCATTCCCTATCCATCCAATTATGTCTTAGGTATCTTAGGAATACAGGATCATAATCCAACCCACAACAGACTCAGGCCTGGAACTGGGAACTCAAAAAGGCAGATACTAGAGAAATTAGAGCTAATGGGACTACAAAGCCACAATTCAGCGTCCCTGTTGGCCTTTGTTCACAGATTGGCCTTTGTCCACAGATGCCTACTTTGTTTTGAGAAGGGCAGAATGTGGGATTTTGGCTTTTGGAGAAGGGACATAAACTTTTACATTTTGATGTTGCCCCTGTACCTGACTTCCTCTGTTGCCAATTACAAAGTACTTTTCATTGCAAAAAAAATGGGTTATAAATCAGAGACTTCCTGAAAACACATGGCTCAATATATTGAAAAAAAATTTCTCTTTTCAAGGCAGTTGCACACTAAAACATAAAATTCAACTTGAGTAAAAGTAAAGGTGCAGGAGTAACTTTTTGGCCTCTAGGAAACAGAGACACCAGGATAAATCGACTGTATGTTACATGAATGGACCTCAGAAGTAGATTCATATTGGAGAAAAATCTCCCTCATAAAAGCATCCTAACAAAGATGAGCTACTCATGCCATGGAAATAACAAACTCTCCCATTCAAAGCACTTGACTCCAGTGAAGCAGAGAGAAATCTCCAGCTTTGGAAGGAGAAGTTGCCAAGAGGTATCCCCTGGGTCACAAGGGAGACTCCAGGAAAGGCACCTCAGAAACTGGTTAAGATGGGGCAAGCTGGTAAGCCCTTAGGCCATGAACGTTCCCAGTGACATCATCAGTAGTCACTTCCCTGAACATTCTCTTGTATCCAGGAGAACCCTAGAATCTTCTGTGATGTCACCAGTGTTGTGGTAACCAGAGCTGCCTGTTGGGTATTCCTTCAGATCCTCATGGGTTCCCAAGCAGGCATGTTTTCCATGCTCCGCAGGGTATTTCAAAGAGAGAATAGAATACAGGCAGAGACCAGTCCAAGGCAGAAAGAGGCTGGCCGGCCATCCTGTTGGGAAAGGGCAAGAAACAACTGGTCATGGAGATGGAACAGTGAGTCCTGGGCAATGATTGGGGAGCTACCTGGAGGATGTGGGCTTCAGCTGGTCCTTCCAGGTATAGGGATTCTGATCTGGATACTTCAGATTCCTCAATGGTAGAACCAGAGTCAAGAATGTCTGATGACTAGTTTTACAGACAGCCTGGTTTTGACAAGCCAGTTGTTTTGCTGAGAGATTTTAATATCCCTGGAATGGCAAATTATGCAAAGAGCTAGGTCTGTGAGAATAACAAAGTGTTGTTCTCAGGATAGTGTTGATGCACTTCATCCTGATATAGTTTCCTCTAGGTTACATGAGCATGTGATGCCAAGAACAGAAAGGGATATTCCCCTGCTCATGTATCAAGGACTCAGACACTTTGGTATTGAACACACATGATGAGGACTGATTCACTGTCTGGGGTTCTTGTAGTAGTGTATGAGCTCTCATCACACATTTGAAGAAGCCTACAAAGGTGGTGGATAGTGGGAGATGTTGTGTGCTGGTGTTTATGGTCAATCTTTTTTGTGCTAATATGTACAGATTATGTTATAAGATATGAGATGACTATGCCCTCCATATATTCTTGCCTGGGAAGCTTATCCATTGTAGGGTAGGGGGATTACAATAGGAAGTCAGGCATATGTTTAGTGATGGTGGTTGTGAACAGGGACCTAGCTGTGGAGCTCAGATTCAAGATAACTATGCTGCTCTTTCAGGGATTTTGGTGTCTCTAGATTTTCCTCTTCCTCAGGGTTCTGTGTGGGACAAAGCATGGTTTCCCTATGCCTACCCTATTACCTCTAGAAGTTTACTAGTGTTTATCTACCTACAGGGTCTGTTCGGGAGGCATCACCACAACCGCCCACCATCAATGAGCAGGAGAAGAGACACCAGAGGTTGGAGAAGCTCAAAAGAGATCTCCAGAACATAAAAAATGCCAGAGACGAACTTCAGGGAATCCTGGCCAATTATACTAACAAAGATCTGAACAACAGGTAGTCATTATGCCCAGTTCTTTGCTGATTATCTTGGGACATCCCTGTCAAGCCCAGATTCCCTCATACCACAGGAGGCTACAACTCCATGCTGTCTGAATATCCAAATTCATTTTGGTGTTTGGACTTTTGACATAGAACTTCAAGTTCAGATAGGAGTGAGATGGGGTCACAGGCAGTTTTGATTCGTCCAAAAGTAAATCAGAGCCTGTGGCATGAATCAAGGTCTGGGGATGTAGGTAGTAATGTGTGAGCACTCATCCTGCCATTTAAGATGCTTGCACAGGTGTTGGTTTGTGGGACTTGCTAGGGTTACTGTGTTTATAGCCAATCCTTTTTATAATTGATGTGGAGGCAATTTGGGTCCAATTGGTCCTGTCAACAGCTGGAGGGGCCTGGTCCCACAAACTGCCTTTCAGTATGACTGCATGGGCTGCAGTTGATCAATGCCACTGCTTTTCTCAATATTTGTTCATATACTCTCAGATAAAGCCACATCACTGTATTTGTTTAGCATTCTGGTTGAGGGTAAGTGTGCCTGTGTGTGAGAGAGAGATAGACAGAGAGAGAGAAAGAATGAGACAGAGAGAGAAGGAGAGAGAGGGAAAGGGAGAGAAGGAAAGATAGAGAAGGAGAGAGAGAGCAAAAGAGGGAGATAAGGAGAAAAATAGAGACAGAAGGAGAGAGAGAGAGAGAGAGAGAGAGATACTGTATGCATGTCTGCTTGTGTGTGTGTGTTTATGTTTGTGGACATGTGTGTTCGTGAATGTGGGTTCCTCTGTGTGTGTGTTCCTGTGTGTGCCACTTAAGATCTAGAGAGTCGGTGTAATGTGATATATCCTTAGGTTTTGCCTTAGTCAGTTTTTATGCAATAACAGTGAGGAAGTTAGAGAGGTTCATTTTGAGAGACACAGGACTTGACCTATGTGCTCACCATGAATGCACATTGGAATCCCCTGGTGTGTGTTATAAAGGTTTTTCCCTTTAGATATAATTATGTCCTTTGGGAATTTATGTAGCAATAGAACCAATTATTGACAATTTCTTGTCGAAAACAAGGAGGAGTGTCACACAGATTTAATGTGGACCCAGGCCTGTGACACAGATTCCTGAAAAGTTCTGCGAGAGCTAGTATATTCTTTCAAACCCCTTCAGGGAGCTGAAGCAGGTCAGCTCCCTCCCTTTACTTCCCTGGGTTTACTGGCCCCAGCTGAAGAGTAATAATTTTAATAAGCACCAAGTGGAACCGGTAACAAGGAGCTAGGTTGAGTGGCATATATGGGTTGGGGTAGTACATGATTAAGCTTGAATTGAAATGATCCTTGTATCCTTACTTCATGGGATTATTTGTTTTTGGGCCATGTCCTCCCACAGGATGAACTTTGAGACATTCATGCTTGAGATGCAACATGACCACCTGATGACTGACCTGAAGAGAATGCCCCGGGACATCAGTGTGGCCTTGGACAAGTGCAAGGAGTTGACTAAAGAAAATCAATTGTATTGGTGAGTGACTAACAAGGTCATCAACCAAGAACTAGGCACTGGATATGTTGGCCCATCCTTGTCTTTGAACTAAAGTGAGGGCTCAGGTTCTATACCATTTATCTCAAATAGGAAGCCTGCCTCCTTCAAACAAGGCACTAAGATTTTAACATCCTGGTCTCATTTTGATCAAGTGTGAAGAGACTGGGAGCCCCTCAAGTCACTGTCCTTTCCAACTAAGTATCCTGGAGATACAAAAGTTCCCACCATGATGGAGATGTCAATCAATCTTGAGCCTCTTCGGCTCTTAAAATAGATTCATAGATGAGGTTTCCATGAGAAGCATAGAAAGACTGTGTGTTGCTTGGGTCTCTTCTCTCCTAGAGAACTTTTGCCTTATATCAACAGGTTTTTTTTTATACCATGGACATATAAGCACACAAGGACCCCATGTTCTCTTCTGAGAGATACGTGAGTCCTATTGTTGTCAGGGTTTTCAGAAGTCCCTTGGGTATTGTAGAAATTGCCTGCCCTCTGGGTTTGATCTCCCCCTATGTGATGCTCCATGGCCAATCTTGATACTTGTGTGGGGCTGTCTGGGGATCAGGGCCCATGATGGGGGAAGAGTCATTCGAGGAGTAGGAGGAAGATGGATGCTGCCTGGAGTCCCCATGTTTTGTTTGTGGTTCAGCTTCAGGAACTGTCAACTCCTGATTGAATCTAAACACATCCACCTCAAAGTCAGGATGTTGTGGAAGGAGAACAGACAGCTGCTAAGGGAGCAGACTGCATTGGAAGAAGGCAATGTAGAAATAAAAATACTATGTAAAGAAGGCAGCCAGAAGATCAAGGACCAATATTCCAAGCAGCAGCAGGTAGGCTGAATGAAGCTCAGGGGCAAGATTCCCTAATGTCTAAGCATAAACATAGTCAAGCTTATGTAAACATCCTGCACCTTATCTAGGCTCTCCTATGTCTCATCCAGTTTTAGACTTCCGTGATCATTTCCAAGATTTCCATGGAGTTATAATCTTTTGAAGAAATAGGATTTCTGCCATGCCCTCCCCTACCACTCCTAGTTGGCCACCTCTAGCTTGCCACTCTTAGCAGAACAGATCCTCTACTCCTGACATCAACCACTTCCAGGTTCCTCAAGATGTCACTTCCTGAATTATCTAGGAACCAGGTCCTCTGTTCTACTCTATGGCAACTCACTCAGAGGAGCTTTGTTCAGTCCCCTCCTAGGACAGAAGGACAGGCTCCAATTTTATAATTACAGTCTTTTGTAAGAAACAGAAAATTATACAATATACATATTTTTAAAAATAGCAATTAGACATCTTTGCCTCTCTTGAAATCAATTAAACCCCTGGAAATTCATGGTGTGTCTTACTGGCTTCACCAAGAGGATTCAGGCAAGCCTACACTGCATCCTTCTCCTGACATTGTTTTGCTTAGTATCTCAAGGGCATGGCTTTGCTTAAGTACAGATTTCCCCCTCGTAGGTTTTTAGAGTGCTGCATTTCAGAACATCATTGCAAGTCAATTCACTAGCCTCCTTTAGACTGACATTAGAGAAGAAGTTTATATCACATGAACTGCAATGTTTTGAAAAGTTCCTGGATAATAAGTGTTGCTGTTTTGATTGTTGCTAACAGCGTCTTTGAGAAGCAGCCAAGGTAGGTTTAGAGAGCAGAATACATTTCAACTTTGAATTTGCTGGAAGGTGTTCTTGGAACCCTCTTTTTTAGGACTTTGAATCTTGTGTCGACCAGTTGTCTGTACAGAACTTATACCATACTTCTAGGATCAGCAAGTATCTGAATGGAAAAATATCTTGACAAGGAAATAAGTACAGGCTAGTGCAGTACAGGCTGGGTTAATCTAAGAGCCTTTTACACATTAGGTACCACTAGTTCCCCAAGTAAGTGAGTGGTAGTCTGTGCTTTTGCCCAGGTGTGTTTGAGCATATGTGTTTTGAATTTGTGTAATAGCAGGTGCTTTTTGTAAGTTCTTGTTCATACAAGTGTTTATTCATGTATTCTTTTTGTATGTGTGTGTGCATGTGTGTGTGTGAAGGGATGCGCTTGTGTGTCTCTGTACATATATATATATATAATATTGTATCTATATATTAATGTATTCACTTGTTCAGAAAACATCTTAAATGGAAATAGGGGAAATCTTTCATGAGAAAAGTACTTAGTCAGTCCATAATGCCATGGAAAAACATCAAATATAGCAGCCCATCATCATGCCTGTCCACCTAGCTCAATAGACCTAAAGAAGACAAAAAGTGGTGTAAAGTCAGATTTTCATGAGATTTAGAGGGAAAAGAATTTAACTATACTAAAATCATTTGTAGGAAAACAAAAGATGATGGTACCTAGAAGTAAGGAGGAGGCTGTTGTGTCAAACCCATGTGCCCCAGTGTGTTCCTTTGTGTTCCTTCTCTGCAGTTGGTGAATAGTGACTGCCCACTGGAAGATCAGGGGACTTGTTGCATCTTCTCAGCATCCTAGTTTGTTTTCCTCCTTGCCTGCTATCGTTTTCTTTCCAAATTTGCCTATGCTTCAGTCAGTTATCTTTGGCTTGGAGTTTGTCCAGGGTGTTATTATTTGAGAGATTGAATTGCTTGGTGTTGAGATTGTACCAAGCCAAATGTCCATACCTATGGTGAAGTGTTAGAACAGGGCTGCCTCAGGCAGCCACTTAAGTTCATGATAGTCTACAGAACAAACTCTGGTCTGCCTATAGTCCTCAGTAACTACTCTTATTCAAAATCATTCACTCTGTGTTAAAATCATCCTCAAGGAGATTTGGAAGAAATGAGGACACTTAGACATGGTGGTGTCACATGGGGTAGCCCTGTGAGACACCAGGTACAGCTCTTCAGAACATTGTACTGCAGTGCACAGGGACCTGGTAATTCCAGAACAAGAAGTAGGACAGTGTCCATAGAGAAATTATGGCACATCATGTTCTTAGGGATATTCCTCATAGCAGCCCTGACCTAGAAACTATCTATATGTCCATCAGTCAACCAGTGAAAATTACATTGTAGTACAGACATTCCATGGAGTTTTCCCTAGTGGAATAACACATACAACCATTTGGCAGTGGGCTATTCAGACTCATTTTACTCAAAACATCTCTGGCAGAATCTCCTCACAGAGAAAGAACTTTCACTTTTTATTCTGGTTATGGATATTTACTAGTTTCCTGGGCTCCTTGCTTCGGTCCAAACTCACACAGACTATGGTAAATGGAGGGCCTATTTGAAGATGCTCCTCACTTTGGAGCCACTGAGGAACAGTGAGCAAGAGGTAGGAACAGGCTGGTCAACTTCTATCCAATGTGCCTTGGCTGGGAAAAAATCATACTGTGCATAGCCTTGGGAACTTCCTAAGCAGCCTTGGCTAACAGGCCAATACCTCATATATCCATCTTCTGTTAATTAGGGGAATGCACATTATTGATGAGGTGTCTATATGCTATGCCTTCTATGTTCTTATCACATTCAAGTTTATTTTTCTTGAATTTTTTAAGACAAAAAAAGTTTTTTTTCCAACTTTTATTAGATAATTTCTTCATTTACATTTCAAGTGTTATCCAGAAAGTTCCCTATACCCTCCCCCCTCCTGGCCCTGCTCCCCTACCCACCCGGTCCCACATCTTGGTCCTGGCGTTCCCCTGTACTGGGGCATATAAAGTCTGCATGACCAAGGGGCCTCTCTTCCCAATGATGGCCAACTAGGCCATCTTCTTCTATATATGCAGCTAGAGACATGAGTTCAGGTGTTACTAGTTAGTTCATGTTATTCTTCCACCTATATGGTTGAAGACCCCTTCAGCTCCTTGGGTACTTTCTCTAGCTCCTACCTAGGGAACCCTGTTCCATCTAATAGCTGACTGTGAGCTTCCACCTCCATGTTTGCCAGGCATTGGTATAGTGTCCCACGAGACAGCTATATCCGGGCCCTTTCAGCACTATCTTGCTGGCATATGCTATAGTGTCTAAGTTTGGTGTCTGATTGTGGGATGGATCCCTGGCAGCCGCAGTCATTGGGTCCATCCTTTGGATTCAGCTTCACACATGATCTCTGTAACTCCTTCAATGTGTGCTTTGTTCTCAATTCTAGGAAGGGGTGACGTGTCCACATTTTGATCTTCCTTCTTCTTGAGTTTCATGTGTTTAGTAAATTGTATCTTGGGTAGTCTAGGTTTCTGGGCTAATATCCACATATCAGTGAGTACATGTTATGTGAGACAAAAAAGTTTTTAGTAATTTTATGTATGTGAGTACACTGTCACTCTCTTAAGAAATACCAGAAGAGGTCATCATATCCTAAGAAAGATGGTTGTAAGCCACCATGTCTTTGCTGGGAATTCATCTCTGGAACTCAAGAAGATCAGACAATGTTATTAAAGGCAATGTTATTAAATGTTATCTTGAGCCTTTTTTTTGCTTTCAGTCAAATGTTTTTTATCCTCTGGCTTTATACTATCCTGGGAGATCTCTGTTATCATTAACTTGGCAAGTAAACATGTTTCTTCAATGAACTACACTTGTATGTGTGAATAGATTTGCTTGTTTATTCAGGAATGTAGGAGTGTGTGTGTCTAGGTCTCTCTGTCTCTCTGTCTCTGTCTCTCTTTCTCAATCTCTGTCTCAGTCTCTGTCTCTCTCTCTTTTTCTCTCCGTGTGTGTGTGTGTGTGTGTGTGTGTGTGTGTGTGTGTGTGTGTTTGTAATGTCTTAGCTGAAAAGATGCAGCATCCTTTTGCTGTCTCTGAGATGAGGTACTAGGACATTACCTAAGGAGCCATGAGCATAACAGGTTTTTTTCCTTCATGAGTATCCCCTTTAGAGTTCGATGCTTACCCTTAGGAATATTTGCATGAAGCACACTCTTATACTTTTGCTGATTATAGTATCCCTTCAGTGTGCATGGATTTCCTGTGAGATGATTTCTTTGGGGATTCCAAGATATGAATAGGGGATCACAAGTAGAGTCAAGGAAGGATTCTGCACTCCAGAAATAATAAGAGCCTTCACTTCAAATGTTGCTAGGCTCCCTACAAGGCCTCTGTATAATGTAACATTCACACACTGCTATACAATTAGTTTTCAATATATATTATTTAGACTATTGGAGAAATGTGGTGTTTTAATTTAACTCCAGCACAGTGTATAGTTCACAGTTCTGTGTCAAGCAATTTTTTTACATTTGAGAAAAACATCCAGACCCAGGTGCTCTCTGCCCCTTCTCCTATGGTGATACAGGGATGATCTCAGATGAAAGGTCATACTGGATTGTCCTGCTAAGTAAAGCTGGTCTTTGCTGGATCACTGATATGGCTAGATCTCACTAGGCCTTTGTCTCTTCCTTCCCTAGGTCTGAACTATTTATTCTGCAGAAGCTCAAACATGGCACAGACCAAGTCAAGATCTCCCTCAGAAACAACTGTTCACCAGGAGCACTGGGTGTGCAAAGCAAATTAACCACCATTGCATCTAATCCTTGTAACCATGGCAATCTTGGCTGCATTTTCTTCCATTCTTGTTTGCTATAGGTTATGAGGCCTTTATTTTGTCTAGCCTCTGGTTCTGCAAGACTGCCTGTTTGGAAGGCTTCAGAGAAGTGCTGAGGGACATCAAGATCTACTGGGCATCCAGGAGGACTCTGAGAATGCCAATTATGGCTAGTCCTGTTGGGTCATCAAAAATTATTTCATGGTGATCAATCAAGTGAATTTGAAAAACTTTGAGGTATCATCTGGAACATGACTCATGCTTAGCCTTGGAAGAACCAGTCCATCACCAGAACACCCGCCCCAATGAGGCATGCCTATATTCATCTTGAACAGGCTGTTACAATCAGTGACTTCCTTTGCACTATTTTAACAAGGCTAGCAAGAGGCTGTAGGTCTGTGCTGACCATCTGCAGCAATAGAATGCTGCTTAGTTTAATTATTGTGTTTCGTTTTTTGTTAGAGTTTTGATTTCTTTGGGTATTTGATTTTCCCGTGTTTTCATTTGAAGTTTCATTATATATTCATTACCTTTTTGTTAATGTAATTAATTGGCTGTTTTGCTAAGTCTATATACTGTTTACACTGCTTCTCCACTTTAAAATGTTATTTTTAATATTAATGTATTATTATGGTTAAAATCATCATTTCTATTTTTTTTTTCATAAGGACATGCTCTATTTATGTGTGGTTCCCAGTCCTGTAACATTAGAAATTCAGGCAAAAATGGGGCTCATCAAGTATCATGTTGCTAGGTTTCTTTTCTTTCTTTTCTTTTTTAGATATTTTCTTTATTTCTTTATTTACATTTCAAATACTATCCCAAAAGTTTTTTATACCCTCCCCACGCCCTGCTCCCCTACCCACCCACTCCCACTTCTTGGTCCTAGCATTCCCCTCTACTGGGGCATATAAACTTTGCAAGAACAAGGGGCCTCTCTTCCCAAAAATGGCTGTGTAGTCCATCTTTTGCTACAAATGCAGCTATAGACAAGAGCTCTGGGGGTACTGGTTAGTTCATATTTTTGTTCCACGTATAGGGTTGCAGACCCCTTTAGCTCCTTGTATACTTTCTCTAGCTTCTCCATTGAGGGACTTGTGTTCCATCCTATAGATGACTGTGAAGTGCCCAGCCAGCCAGAGCTACACAGAAAATTGTGCTTTTTATGTGGATAGCCTGTCAAACTCTGTGGACCCAATTTCAGGATGATAAAAGTATCCATGTTCTATCTTTATATTCATAAATTTAGCTATAGTTATAATGTACTATTCTGTGGATGATCATGTTGAACAAACAAATGAGAAATACAATACTATTTCTCTAATACATCCCAGGAAATAAAAATATTCACTTTGAGTAATTAAAATCTTCTATATTTAAATAAAGTGGTTTGGATAATAATGAACCTCAAAGGCTCATACAATTGAATGTTTGATACCTACATCATAGCATTAGAAAAGACTAGTAGA
The DNA here is from genome assembly GCA_902729485.2 of Mus minutoides. Lineage (NCBI taxonomy): Eukaryota > Metazoa > Chordata > Mammalia > Rodentia > Muridae > Mus > Mus minutoides. The sequence continues at coordinate 1,066,172 of LR749746.1, forward strand.
TATGGCCTTACTGCAGGAGTTGTGACACTGAAGGTTGGCATTGAGGTTTTAAAAGCTCATGCCAGTCCCTGTCTCTATCTCTGTCACTGTCTCTCTGTCTGTTTCTCTCAATTTGTTTCTCTCTGTCTCTATGTCGCAATTTACTTTCTCTGTGTCTCTGTCTCTCTCTGAATTTCTGTCTCTACCTTTCTCTTTCCTCTGCCTACCCCATGAGGGTCATATGCAAGTTCATCTACTCCTGTAATGCCATGCTTGCCGAGCTGCATGCCTGAATGCCTGCTGCCATGTTCCCAACTGGACCATCCTGCATCAGCCTTTGATGTTGTTAGCCAACCCCAGTAGAATATTTTCTTTATAAGTTATCCTCGTCAAGGTGTGTCCTAGCAATAAAACAGTGAATAAAAAAGCAAAAGAAACTCTTAATCAATTGAAAGATCAGCTACAAGATGGCAGAGTATCCTCACCAAGTGTACATGTGACTGAGAGTTCATTTCTAGACAATTGGATGGTGTTAAAAACTAAACAACAGGAAGCCTGCCTGTGAAACATTTAAACATTTGATATTTTAAACATTTTAAAATATTCTATGGCTGTAAATGGTAGTGCACACCTGTAATTCCAGCAGTAAGAAGGCAGAGGCAAGAAGAACTGCATATGGGCTTCTGGACAGCCTGGTCTATGTACTAGATTCTGGGACAGCAGGGATATGTAGAGAGTCTCAGTCTCAAACACACTGCCTGTCTATTGCTCTGGCTAGGACTTCAAGTACTATATTGAATAGGTAGGGAGAAAGTGGGCAGCCTTGTCTAGTCCCTGATTTTAGTGGGATTGCTTCCAGTTTCTCTCCATTTAGTTTGATGTTGGTCACTGGTTTGCTGTAGATTGCTTTTATTATGTTTAGGTATGGGCCTTGAATTCCTGCTTTTTCCAGAGACAGTTGTCCTAAAGAAGGGGTGGCATTCACAGCCATAACAACAGATTCATAACTAATATGTAAGATTTTACACACAAGTCATGAATAACTCACACAGTCGCATACAGACACTTTAAAAGCACCACAACACCTTCAACAATACATAAAATTACATCTGAGAGGGATAACCTTATACTCTGAATATAGACATACATACATACAAACACACAGGAACACAAACACACATGCACACACACACAAGACAACCAAATGCAGAGTCAAATAGATCATGGAAAAGCCATAAAAAATATTCCAAGTATAGAGGCATGCCTCATCTCTTCAGGAAACAAAAAATACGCATGGTACACACATGCATCCCCACTCAGAACAACAGTTCCGGTTCCCACTGACCTGTGCCTAACACACAAGAAGGTGTTCAGTAAGTGACAATTGGAGCCCCTTCACTCACAGGCATATCATATAAACATTCCCTCTTAATCCAAATGGCAACACATGTACACCACTCTCAATGACATAAAATCACATATCAAATATGACTCAGACAAAATGCAAACTCACACGTGTGTGTGTGTGTAAACAAGCAAATACAAAAAACAATTTTGGCATGCTGGATATACATTGTCTTCAGACTTTTCTATCTCCTTTTCTTGACTGTGTTTGCCTATAGGTGAAAGGAAAGGAGTTAACTGAATGGGAAATATTTTAGGTGAAACAGACTGATGTGGAGACTTCAAAACATACTCTTGTGAGCCTAATTCAGATTTGTTTGCTCTGAATCTAGAAAAGGAAAAACTAGTCAATTACATAACACACAGAGACCCCAGACACACACACAAAGAGAGAGAGAGAGAGAGAGAGAGAAAGAGAGAGAGAGAGAGAACATGAAAACCATATGCAAAGACACATAGACACAGACACACCTTGCTTCCAAGAACTCACAGCTCTTTCTGACCTCAGGCACCTAATAACCCACATGAGTTTGATTATTTCCTGCCATCTACTCCTCTTCGGTGAATTTGCTTCCATTTGTTCTAGAGCTTTTAGATGTGCTGTCAAGCTACTAGTGTATGCTCTCTCCAGTTTTGTTTGTTTGTTTGTTTGTTTGTTTTTGTTTTTGTTTTATAGGAACTCAGAGCTATGAGTTTACCTCTTAGGAATGCTTTCATTGTGTCCCATAAGTTTGGGTATGTTGTGGCTTCATTTTCATTAAACTCCAGAGAGTCTTTAATTTCTTTCTTTATTTCTTCCTTGACCAAGGTATCATTGAGTAGAATGTTGTTCAGTTTCCATGTGAATGTTGGTGTTCTGCTATTTATGTTGTGATTGAAGATCAGCCTTAGTCCATAATGATCTGATAGGATGCATGGGACAATTTCAATATTTTTGAATCTCTTGAGGCCTGTTTTGTGGCCAATTATATGGTCAATTTTGGAGAAGGTGCCATGAGGTGCTGAAAAAAGGGTATATTCTTTTGTTTTAGGATGAAATGTTCTGTAGATATCTGTTAAATCCATTTGTTTCATACCTTCTGTTAGTTTGACTGTGTCTCTGTTTAGTTTCTGTTTCCAGGATCTGTCCATTAATGAGAGTGGGGTGTTGAAGTCTCCCACTATTATTGTGTGAGAAGCAATGTGTGTTTTGAGCTTTACTAAAGTTTCTTTAATGAATGTGGCTGCCCTTGCATTTGGAGCATAGATATTCAGAATTGAGAGTCCCTTTTGGAAGATTTTACCTTTGATGAGTATGAAGTGCCCCTCTTTGTCTTTTTTGATAATTTTGGGTTGAAAGTCTATTTTATTCGATATTAGAATGGCTACCCCAGCTTTTTTCTCCGGACCGTTTGCTTGGAAAATTGTTTTGCAACCTTTCACTCTGAGGTAGTGTCTGTCTTTTTTCCTGAGGTGTGTTTCTTGTAAGCAGCAAAACGTTGGGTCCTGTTTGTGTAGCCAGTCTGATAGTCTATGTCTTTTTATTGGGGAATTGAGTCCAACGATATTAAGAGATATTAAGGAACAGTAATTGTTGCTTCCTGTCATTTTTGTTTTTAGAGTTGGGATTCTGTTCTTGTGGCTGTCTTCTTTTAGGTTTGTTGAAGGATTACTTTCTTGCTTTTTCTAGGGCATAGTTTCTATCCTTGTATTGGTGTTTTTCTGTTATTATCCTTTGAAGGGCTGGATTCGTGGAAAGATATTGTGTGAATTTGAGTTTGTCATGGAATACTTTGGTTTCTCCATCTATGGTAAATGAGAGTTTTGCTGGGTATAGTAGCCTGGGCTGGCATTTTTGTTCTCTTAGTGTCTGTATATTATCTGTCCATGATCTTCTGGCTTTTATAGTCTCTGGTGAGAAGTCTGGAGTAATTCTAATTTGCCTGCCTTTATATGTTACTTGACCTTTTTCCCTTACTGCTTTTAATATTCTGTCTTTATTTAGTGCGTTTGTTGTTCTGATTATTATGTGTCGGGAGGAATTTCTTTTCTGGTCCAGTCTATTTGGATTTCTGTAGGTTTCTTGTATGTTTATAGGCATCTCATTCTTTAGGTATGGAAAGTTTTCTTCTATGATTTTGTTGAAGATATTTGCTGGCCCTTTAGTTTGAGAATCTTCATTCTCATCTACTCTTATTATCCGTAAGTTTGGTCTTCTCATTGTGTCCTGGATTTCCTGGATATTTTGAGTTAGGATCTTTTTGCTTTTAGCATTTTCTTTGATTGTGGTGTCTATGCTCCCTATGGAATCTTCTGTGCCTGAGATTCTCTCTTCTATCTCTTGTATTCTGTTGCTGATGCTCATATCTATGGTTCCTGATTTTTTTCCTATGGTTTCTATCTCCAGGGTTATCTCCTTTTGGGTTTTCTTTATTGTTTCTACTTCCATTTTTAGGTCCTGGATGGTTTTGTTCAATTCCATCACCTGTTTTGTATTGTTTTCCTGTAACTCTCTAAGTTTTTCCTCTTTAAATACTTCTAGATGTTTTCCTGTGTTTTCCTGTATTTCCTTCTTAAAGTCCTCCATCATCATCATGACAAGTGACTTTAGATCCATGACTTGCTCTTCTGGTGTGATGGTGTATCCAGGTCTTGCCATGGTGGTAGAGTTTGGTTCTGGTGATGCCAAGTAACCTTGGTTTCTGTTGCTTCTGTTCTTACCCTTGCCTCCTGCCATCTGATTATCTCAGGTGCTTGCTGTCCTCAATATATCTGATTAGAGCCTGTCCTTCTTATAATCCCAGTTGATTCTGGACTCCTCCGAGTCCAGCTTTCACTATGATCTTTTGATTGTGGGTTTCTGTGAACCTGATATTCTGGGTGTGTCTGGGTTCTTGGCAGTCAAGTTCTACTGAGACCCTGGAATACTGGTATGATCTACCTCCTGTTATCCTGGGATACTGTTGTCCTAATATCCTGGGTGTGTTACAGTGCCTGCGACTGGTGTCTCCTTTAAGGAGTTTGGAGTTGCCTAGTAAGTGGTCCCAAGAACTGGTGGAGATTCCTCTAGGGACCGTGGGGGAGTGCACAGACCCTGCACCCAAGGTGACCAGGCACTGGTGCTGACCAGAAGGGACCTGCTGCCCTGGTCTGGCCATTTGTCTGCCTCCCAGATGCTGTCTCAAGTCCCAGGAGATTGGATTGGAACAGCTGTTGTGCTCCACTCACCAGTGGTCCCAAGATCGCTTGGAGAGTCCTCTAGGGATCATGGGGGAGTGCACAGACCCTGCACCCAAGGTGACCCGGCGCTGGTGCAGACAGGAAGGCAACAATATATTTTTAAGTTTGGGCATCAGAGAACTAAACCTCAGGTGATAAAGGAATTGGTCCAAGTCACTGAAGTAAGACCTGATGCTGTCACAATTCCAGACTTCATTAATATGATCAGATCCAGGATGGATGTAGTGATATGTAGAAGCCAAGGCAGGAGGCTCATGATTTGAAGGTTAACATCAGTTATGCATCTTAAAAAACAAAAAAAATCAGGGACAAAAAAGACAGAAAAAGAAAGAGAAGGAGACCTTGGTCAAGTCTGAAACTTTTCAGAATTTCAAAGTCACACCATGCCACCTATTTTATTATCTGCCAACACACATACCTGTATTTATTATTTACTCTATTGTTTGAAAGTGGATGGTAAAGCTATGTAATAAATATATCAGTACAACAGTTCTATATCAAGCCTTTGCTAGGAAAAAACCAAAGCATACAGTCACTAACCTACATCAGACATCAAATTTGCAAGCAACATTTATGTAGATTAATTCAACAGGCTGGAAACAGGCAGACATTATAGTAGCTTACTTTTGTTGCTTTTTTTTCTTTGTTTTTTTGTTTTCTTCTTGTTCTTACATTCTTAATGTGAAGCCACATGCTGAAGGATACATAGTAGTTGATGAATCCTGATCTTGAGTGTTTCCTGGAATGCAGCTTGGTACTTTATCCAGTAAGAATTAAGCCACAGATGACAAGAAGAAGATAGAAAAATTGAGCCCAGGAAATGGCATCCATGCCAAGGCTCTGCTACCTGGTATATACACCTCTTTTTTTTTTTTTTTAGATATTTTCTTCATTTAATTTTCACATGTTATCCCGAAAGTCCCCTAAACCCTCCCCCATCCCCCTGCCCTGCACCCCTACCAACCCACCCCCACGTATTGGCCCTGGCGTTCCCCTGTACCGGGGCATATAAAGTTTCCATGACCAAGGGGCTCTCTTCCCAATGATGGCCAACTAGGCCATCTTCTTCTATATATGCAGCTAGAGACATGAGCTCTGGGGGTACTAGTTAGTTCATGTTATACTTCCACCTATAGGGTTGAAGACCCCTTTAGCTCCTTGGGTACTTTCTCTAGCTCCTTCCTTGGGAACCCTGTGTTCCATCTAATAGCTGACTGTGAGCTTCCACTTCTGTGTTTGCCAGGCACTGGTATAGCCTCACATGAGACACCTATATCAGGGCCCTTTCAGCACTATCTTGCTGGCACATGCAATAGTATCTATATTTGGTGGCTGATTATGGGATGGATCCCCTGCTGCGGCAGTCACTGGTTGGTCCCTCCTTTTGATTCAGCTCCAAACTTGATCTCTGTAACGCCTTCAATATGAGCTTTGTTCTTAATTCTAGGAAGGGGCGAAGTGTCCACCTTTTGATCTTCATTCTTCTTGAGTTTCATGTGTTTAGTAAATTGTATCTTGGGTAGTCTAGGTTTCTGGGCTAATATCCACATATCAGTGAGTACATGTTATGTGAGTTCTTTTGTGATTGGGTTACCTCACTCAGGAAGATACCCTCCAGATA